>JANHAO010027361.1:0-10865 GCA_026873985.1 Saraca asoca | reverse complement strand
TCTCCTTTCTTCCCTTGTGTTTTGCTAAAGAGTTCAGCTAAAAATGAAGAAGTGTTCTTCATGGGAGGTTCGGCCATGGCTGAGCCGGTGAGGGAAGAAGAAGGTCGAAAGGAGTTCCAGTGGTTCTCAGCCTATTCTTAGTCCTTTCAGCTTCCGCAGACTTGCTAGCACAAGTGGAGAAGCTGAAGAGGTCATTTGAGGTCTTCTCCGGCGTGGATCTCTAGTGGAGGTAGTGCGTGTGTGCTGCTGGGTGACTGGAAGATTCAGATATTTCTGCTGTGCATGGAGCTGGATTAAAGGTTAGTCTTGCTTCCTTTTACTTTGTATTTGATGTATGTGATACATTAAAGTCTCAAACCAACAGATCTTGGGAGGTATGTTTTGGCCATGAGCTTCTTCTTCCTTTGAAAATTTTTGAAATTTTCTCCCTCTTGGCTGAAGCAAATATAACATACATGAGGTAGGAAAGGTTTTTAGCTTTGATGATATCATTTTGTAACTCTTTTTCCTTAGTCTCAAAATCACCTTTATCCTCCTCATGAATTTTTCACTCAACCTTTAGCTCTTGATCTCTCTACAGAAGTAGCTCGTAGGACTTCTTTTTCTCTGCCACCATCAAGTCATTTTCCTTCACCAACTCGAATACACAGTTGGTCAAGTCTTAAATGCTCTTGCCATGCTTGGCAAACTCTATAGTTTTATCCTCAAGCTCTTTTCATAAATTTTGTGAGGTATTAGAATCAACCTCGGAGTGTTATCTCTCAGCACAGGTAAGAGTTAGGATGGCTAACAAAATGGACATTGCTGATTAAACAATTTGGATGGTAGAAGACTTAATGAGTCGAAGGGCTCCATGATCATTCATAAATGTTTCGTTACACTCCAAATTGATTAACAATTGTAGTTGACCTCATAGAAAGGAGGCCTATTCCATATTTTTGTATCATAAGCTATCTATGGTATCAAAAGTGAAATCAACTTCTTTCGATGCTTTGATTAGCTACATCTCAAACCAAGACCGCATCTTGATCCTTTTTAAGAAAGGGGTAGAGAAGTCCGAAGCAGAATTGGATGCCTTGCCCTTGGAAGAGTCACTTGACCTACACGGTCTCATATAGGATGGCAAAGTCTTGCTTCGACCCAGAGAATTTTTAAAGCGTCGTGATGATTTATGACCAGTAATAACCCCTAAATCAAAGTCTAAATTTGTTTCCATTTAGGCAACTGGCACCATAATTAGCTTCATTTAGGCCAAGGTGTGAGTATGGATTACTTCAAGCTTTTATGGATCCATCTTTGAACGGTTAATCTCAAGTATCTCTTCATTAAGACAACAATCCAAAAATGAGGAAATATAAGTCAACATACAAACAAGTAATTCAAAATAGTAATGCAAGGGAAAATAAGACATGTAAAGGATACATTGAGTATCAAATGGACCCAGTACTAAGAGGTAAAGGATCAAATCCTACTTATCGGATGAATAATCTTTGAAATGATGGCTTTTAGGTTGATGAGCAGCTGATGTCCATTTCATAGGGTGAAGTCATTTGTCATCATGAAAGAAGAAAGGATGGAACCCTTTCACATTGCAAACCTTAAAGAAATAGTTCTTCTAGGTTTGAACCAAGGTAAGTATTTTTCCAAAAATCACTTGATCTGGTCATTGAGTAAGTGAATTCAACCCTTTGGCTTCTATTGGGAATAGGTGAAGAAATACAAAAAAGCATTCACATTAAGATCCTAGCATATTCCAAGGCATATAACCTCAAAGTAGACAAGAAAGGCCCAAGAACGTACTGTTAGAAAGCAGTGAATGACAGAGAAACATGGAGATGATCAATGATGTCTCCATAAAGCATGATGAAGGACAATGTGCCATAGCTACACAAGCTTTCCACATGTCGGAAGGAGATCCCCTTAACTGACTAATTGACAATATGAATCTCCTATAACTCTTTTATGGCATCAGGATCTCGTTATTTAATAGAAGGAGCAGCCATCTTCACATCTGGATGGATCCATTTCAAGTCATTTGGCACTGTATCAATTAAGTGTGCTCGTATGAATTCATTCTCATCTCAAGATCATTCATCCATAGTCACCCAAAAGGGTCGGGCAAATTGAAATGTGATGTTCTTGAAAAAGTGCTCCCCGAGATCTAAGGATAATGATGAATCAAATTGAATGACAAGTCAATAAAGCGTGTAACTTTCCAAACATGAAATGAAAAATGCAAAAAGTTAAGACCACTTTAAAAAGACAAGCAAAAAATATAAAGGTTAAGTTAAGCGACAAAGGAGAAATGGCAAAAAAGCTTGGAGCAAGGATGGTCGTTTAAAGAAGGAAGGAAGATGGAAGAGTGGAAAAAGGCATTGTGAAAGGATGAGGAAGGGTCAATAAGATTCGGAAGAGGATTTTTAAGGAAAAATATGAAAATTAACTAAAATCACATATAAAAACATAATAATCACGACCCAAGGTTGCTAACAGTCTATAATACGTTAAAAAAAAGAGAAGAAAAAAAATATTACTGAGAGACTGAAATGAAAATGTTTAATTTCTCGTTGAGGCCAAAGTTTTATTTTCTCTTTTTTTGGTGGACTGCAGTGAGTGTGTTGCAGTTTTGTTAGGGCCAAAGTGTAATTTGCCCTTTTTATTTTGTTTTTCTTTTTTCCCTTCTTTTTCTTTTCTCAGCACTAGCCCTCCTGTACATTTTTCCATTTTTCTCCAGAAGCTTGTCACCATTTTTCAAAAATTTCTTGAAGCTCTCTCCCTATGCCTTCTTTTCTTTAGCAACTTCCAATAACTAAATTGTGGTTCGGCTCCTTTTCTTCTTCCCAATCAGTTACAATCTCCCTTTTACAGGCCTAAAATAGATTTACCATTCTGGCTTGATTTCTGCCTTCTTCTTCTTCTTTTCGTCAGTCGAAACCATTAGCACCATCATTATTCTTCATCCTCAGACTAGTCTCACTCCAAGCAAGGCCAATTTCTGCTTATCTGCTTTCCATCTGAAGTGCTAGAACCATCAGCTCCTTTTCTGCCTTGATTGGTTGTACCTCACTATCGGAAACCACCTTAAGTATCAAAATTTCAGTGTAGCTCATTACTGTGGTTGAGGCTGGTAAGCTTTCTCAAATATCTACCAATGGATAGGCAATTTGGACTTTAGCAACACAGGATTGAGCTGGCCACTCTGTTTCATTTGGAGCTTGTTGTATACTAGCTGTTATTTTTCTTGTTGGACCAAAGTTGAGTGGTAACCCCTCCTCCTCTTGCAAGTCATTCAACATTGAATTGCTTTGAATGTTGCCCAGCTCAATCACCTTCATTTAGGCAATGGTAGCTTTACCTCATTGGATCATAGTCAAGGGAGGCTAGTGACTTTGCTCTGCTCTGGTCGTGGTAGCTACCACCAGCCACGGTCAGCCTCCAGGATTGTTGCTACTTAGCTTCACCGGTTGTTGGCCAATGTTAATTTCTTTATAGTAATTGTCAAATATTTTATCTGGATGAAGCAATGGAAAGTCTAGCTTGTATGTGGGGTGCAAGTATGTGTAACGTGGCATAGATGATAATAACAAGGTAGTGGGTACAATAGTTGTTGTCTCTGATTTATTTTACAACCAACAAGTGTAGAGGAAATATATACTAGCAAGCCCAAAGAATGTGTTACTAGAAATGTATGTTGCGGCTTTCACTTAATCACCCATCCATTTCCTTCAAGATTGTTGATATTGAAAGTGGCTTTAGGGTGAACTCCAATTGGTGATGGCAAGAGGATAGCTTCATAATTGTGGAATTAGTGATTAAATATCTTCTTTGACCCTTGAGAGGTGAGTGGATAATCCTCCTCACTTAATAATCTCATTTGTAAATATGAAATAATTTTATTATATGCAATATTATTAATCCTTTTAGATAATGAGATTTTCCTATATATTAAAGTGGTTTCGAAAGTATATTTACATGTTGTATGTAAACATGAAATGGTTTGTCATGATACGATTATGCATTTTCATTTTACCTTATGTTATTGGAATTGGCTATTTTATTTTCTATATAATAAATGGATATGAAAATGCTTTAGTAGGCTCATGTATATTTTGATAAATGTTGCTTGCCTAAATAATAAATTTCATACTACATGATATTATTAGAATGTTGACTTAAGATACTGGACCAATTGAGAAATTTATTAGTAACCGTTAAGTGCACTTATGAGTATATATAAATAGTTGGTGGGGAGCAATAAGGATGGAGAGCTGTACAAATATATACATTTATAAGCATCCAACAGATGTGTTGGATGACATATGACGGGAATTATGATATAACATGATGGTTGCCATTTTAAATTTTCCTTAAAGATCCAGTTGAATGTTTTACTATGTTATAATTAAATGAAATTTTAAAAAGTCACTAGTTTTCTTTCCTGTTTACTATTATATTGTTGAATATCATGTTTTCAATTACTTGACTTTTTTGCTGAATTATAGTTTTCAAATGTATATTGAGATTATGGCTACAGAACGGGTAAGCATACCTTCACTACTATATATATATAAACTTTCGAGCATGATTTTTTTTAATTGGGACTTTTGGGTGATCATGGAATTGTTTACTCACTAAGTTTCTATGAAATCGACTCCTCCCTTTCCATTTTTTTCAAAGCCAGAGGATATTCCTATTATTCTCCCATGCAGTCCTGACTCAGGATCTATTCATTAAATAAGTGGATCACACCCAATAGAGATTTAAGGTATAACTATGGTATAAAGTCTGGTAGTTGGTAGGATTGTATATACATGTATTGTATATGATTGTTGGATGCCCAGTATGATATAGATTGTATAGTCTGGGCCATTGCATTTTATTACGTTATTATACAGGTCGTGGTGGGTGCATAGCCCTTGATTGTTATATAGGCCTTGAGGCTAGGTATCCAAAAAATAGAGGAAACTCTGTTGGATTTTTATTAAAATTTAATATACAAATATTTCATCGTGGATTGATGACATAGTGAGCCGTTGGTATGTTATTTGTATTATAAGGCTTGTAGGGGGTTTCTTGATGGTGACTGGGGGTTCCCTAATGTTGACCTTCTATGCCGGTCACATTCCATGAATCGAGGCGTGACACAGTCATTTTCACAAATAGAACTAAGACATGAAAAACTACTAAAAACCAAAAGTTAATCAAGCAAAACCATTAATGACATAGCAAGCACAAATGAAAATAAAACTAAAGCCTTATATCATCGATGTCAATAAGCAAGAATAAAGCAAAAAACAAAGGAATTGCCAGCTTAAAACTATGCAAGAACTCATAAAAGGCAAATAAAAAGGAAATGCAACAAGAAACAAAAGAGAATGATTCCACCTGAGGAAGAGAAACTCAAAAGATCACCAAAAAGCCACTGGAAATACAAGGAGAAGCACAAAAACATAGTGAGGAGGTTCGGTGTGTAGAAGAAGAAACATCTCAATGGATTTAGGGAGGTGAAAGTGTTTTTCAAAAATAGGTCTCATTATTTAAAGGAAAACTTATGGCGATCTAATGAACAAAGTGTTACAAGATGAATGATCCAAATGGCAATTCATGCCACGATGGGACATTTATGGTCTAGATCACACCTCTAAAACACACCCCTCATGATTGAGCTCGCAATAGCCACTTCACAGCTGGCATAGGAATATAAGAATATGCCCCCAAGTCGAATGATGACTTATGATGGAAAGAAGGCAAATAACAAAGTTTAAAATGGACTCTTCAAACTATGACCAACTAATCACATTGGTTAAATGGTTAGGCTATGGCACTAAGTTTCCATGACATAACATACCTTCTAGAAATGACCAACCAAAACCATCTAGGATTGTTGTCGATTGGTTGACCCCACAAATGAAGTACTGGTTGATCGAATAAACACGAGATCCAGGAAGCGGTAAGTAATTCACAAACAATCCACAATGAGTTCAACACCAGAGATCATGCACAAATCACGTGATTATTTTCCTCAACATGTGGAGTGAGATCTTTGCCCCATCATTAACATGTTATTAATACATAACTGCCCTGTCATTTAAGCAAGAGCATAATCAATAACAATTCCTCACCTATATAAAGCCTCCAAGTACATTACTTAGAAACTATTCTCAATATACTCACAAAAACGCTAAATTGACTTGAGTATTAGAATATGTTAAGCTGATCACTTTCATCGTACACTATTGACCCTATCTTTTGTGTAGGACATTGTACAACTACAAGTCATCATGTATGTTGACTTGCTTTAGTAAGGAAGTTTCATTGCTTATGTATTGTGTATATGATATTCTCATAAATATATTTTTGTTATTGAATTAAAACTCAAAGTAAACTAATGATGAAAATATTTGTGTGTAATTTATGTTTTTTTTTTGTATATGTTAAGGGTGAAATTCGGTATCACGAGATGGGCTAACAAAAGTCTAGCAGAAGTCAAGAACGAAGCCTAGCTCATGTAACACTGAGGTCGCTATGCATATAGCTCGTTAAGTAGCAATGATCCTCAGCTCGTCAGTAGCTTGAGCTAATGACCTGTTCGAGTTTGACCTCACAAAATGGAGACAGCCTGTAGTGTCTCGCCCAGCTAGAAGCCTACTGAGGTCGAGCCAACAGCCAACAGACAATTTGCACTACCATCCTGCAAGATGCAGTTCAAGGGTCCCAGCCATAGAAAATATTTCGCACAAGTTAGCCAACAACCTGTAGAAGCCTACTTGTTATACTTTAGACTATCTTATTCATTTATTATTTGATGTAACAGAAATACAAATTATGTAATTATATTTGTAACCTCCCCTCCTCTATAAATAGGAGGAAGGAGCCCTCTGTAAGGAGGGAGGTTGAGAATACTATACTGATACTCTGTAAAATTATCTTCAGATATATAAAATGCAACCATGGACGTAGGGGCCAGTCCCATCTGGCTTTGGCCAAACCATGTTAAATCTCTATGTATTTCATTCTTTTCCTCCTTCCTTCGGCCATTCTACACCTTCTTACTATCTAAAACAACCGAATAACAGCTTGGGTCCCGAAAAAACCCTCTCTCGTTGCCTGGATTAGGTAGAACCAAAATCCACATCAACATTTTGGCATGCCCGGTGGGACCCTTCCATTTTCTGGTTGCTCCTTATGTTTCAGTTTGATTTTTTGCATAGTTATTATGTCCAAAGGAAAAGCCATCAGGAAGTTTGACATTGTCAATCACCAGCTTGAAGGTCATACGACAAGTTCTTCTACCACCCGAACCAACAATGGTTTAACCCTTGCAGCTCACCACCAGCCTCAACGAATATTTGAAAGCATGGTAAAAAAGTTAGCTGAAACAGTCAAAGCATTGATGCAAACACAAGCTTTATGCCTACAATAGCAGGTTGAGATCACAACGCAGCTTCAATAGCTACATGAAGTAGCCCAAAGGGAGCTAGCTAGACGAGAGCATCAAGTTGGTAGCTTAACTTTCCCCTCCAACTCCCAGAGTGGTCAAAGGTTTATCGAGCTTGTAACTCTCAACTGAGGGGCTCATGCCAAGCTGAAAGCTCGAATGGGTCTAACCAAGGACAAAAGTCAGGTCGCTACACATGTAACTAGGAAAGGAAAAGTAACCAGCAGTCATCTGGTCCATGCTTTGAAGCACAAAACCCCATGATGAAAGAGGTGTTGCAAAAGCTAAAGTAATTTGTGGAATGTCCCGGAACTCAAAGTGATCAAGCTTGTTATGATGAAAGCTCACCATTTTCTATGGAAATTGAAACTCATTCTCTTCCGCGCAAACTCAAGGTTCCCACAATCCCATTGTATAGTGGAGATAGTGACCTGTGTGACCACTTGAATGCATTTAATGTTCAGATGAATCTCTAGACAACTAACCCTTTGGTCAAATACAGGGTCTTCCCAGTTACGTTGGGAAATCTTCTCTGAGCATGGTTCTAAAATCTCCTGACTCACAGTATTCGCAGTTGGGAGGAATGTCAAAGAAAATTCATTAGTTAGTATAGAGCACTAAAGAGACAGCTCACACTACCTTATCATCTCACGACGATCTTCCAATGGAGGGATGAATCACTAAAAGACTACATTGCCCAGTTTAGGTGCGAGGCCAACAACGTGGATGATCCCTCGGACAAGTGTGTTTTGATAGCCATCTTTGCGAGGCTCCGCAAAGATAGGAAGCTATACAAGAATATTTCCAAGTCCCCAATCAAGGATTTGGGTGATTTCTATGAATGAGCCACAGAGCAGATTAGGTGGGATAAAACCTTTGGTTCAAAAAAGTATGAGGCAGGCAGCTCTGATCAGAAGAAAAAGAGAAGCAGTCATGGAGACGTAATGGATAGCTCCAATCTCAAATCGCTAAGAGACCCAGAGATGAGCGATCTCAATATCTGGGTCGTCATGAGCACTACAACATCTTATCAAATACTCCAGATAGGATATACGTAGCAGAAAGGAATAGAGAAGACTTTGGGACTCCTGCTCCTTTGAGAACACCTTGTGTGGGAAGAAACATGAACAAATTTTGCACCTATCACAATGAAGTAGGGCATAACACTTCAGATTGCTAGGCCTTCAGGGATGTAATTGAAGATCTGATCGAAAGAGGTCGCTTAAGGGAGTATGTGCTGCAACCTGCATTACATCAATCTTCTCAGCCTCAATAGAATCCTGAACAAGAGCAGCCCGCTATAGTAAAAACTATATATTGATCTTGTAACATAATGTGTAAAAGTAATTTGAATCCTACGCATGCAGTCTTTGTAAATTCTCCAGTAAATGTCATTTCGGTAGCAAGCTCCCGTGGAAGCAAGCTCTCTTCATCCCAACTTATTACTATATCCTTTTAAGTTGTTATCGCATCAGAACAACCTACTTACTAGTACTGTCCTAATGCGATCTAGCGTGCATATGACTAACTTTCTTAGGCACCATATGTACCCTACATCGCATGCATATGACTAACTTTCTCAGGCACCATATGCATGCGATCTTCAGCTTGTGCATATTACCAACTTTCTTAGGCATCATATGTATGTTGCAACCTCGTCATGCACATGACCAACTTTCTTAGGCACCATATGCATACGATCTTACCATGTGTATGACTAACATTTTTAGGCACCGTACACATGTTTAACATGCATACAACTAACTTTCTTAGGCACTGTATGTATGTGATCTCCAGCCCATGCATATGACCAACTTTCTTAGGCATCATATACATGTGGTCCTCAACTCGTGCATACAACTAACTTTCTCAAGCATCATGTGCACATTGCTTTCTCACACACATGACCAACTTTCTTAGGCACCATGTGTATACGACCTTGTATGAACCATGTATGTGACCAACTTTCTCAGGCACCATATACACACCATATTAAACGCTCATGTGACCAACTTTCTTAGGCACCGCATGTATGTGATCTCATCGTGCATGTGACCAACTTTCTTAGGCACCATATGCACATAACCTTGAATTGAGCATGCCCATGACTAACTTTGTCAAGCACCACATGCATGCCACCTTGCTTATATGACCAACTTTCTTAGGCACTGTATGCAAGCAACCTAAAGCTCGCAGCTCTCATGTGACCTAAAGTTTGTAGCTCTTATCTAACTTAATGCTCGCAGCTCTCACGTGACCTAATGTTCGCAACTCTTATGTGGCCCAAAAATTCGTAGCTCACATGCAATTTCCATTAGGCATAACCCTTGAGTTGTCGAGATTCATTATTCGTTAAGAAGTATGACCGATTGATTACTTAAGTATCTCATTTTATTATGATGCTCGGTTGGAGTTCGTATTATTATTAGTGGTATGTAGAATGTTCATGCAACAAAATATAAGAAGCATGAAGAGAAATTCATTCATTAAAAAGCTTCAAGGAGGTGAAATTACATCAGAAAATTTAGAATACAAATTAAAAAGAGTCAAAATACAAGTCAAGTACACTACAGCTATACATTCTGGTAGAAAGATTGGCACTTTGAAGGAGAGCCCCAATCAGCAAAAGGGCCGGTAAGCATGCTTGATTTCAATTCTTTCCCTTGCCGCCCACTTTGGTTTAAAAATCCCTTCTGGCTCTCTACCCAGCTTAACAAATTCAAGGAAAACAAGTCGGAATAGCTAGAAAGGTTAAAACCTCACGGCATCACAATGAAGAAATAATCCAAGATCTATGAAAGATCTTCTATTATGATTAGAGAAGGAGAACTACTCGAAAAGGCTTCCTATGCACCAGACTATGCACATCTCTCTGGAAAATACTCTCCATCAAAGGAATGGGGGGCTCATTTGAAGTTTCCATCAGTACTCTGAAAAAGGAAGGAAGGCTTCCTCTGTCTTAAATAGAAGTAGATTGCTCTCACCAAAGAGTCCAGAAATTAACTTCTAACCACTATCATTAATTGCCGTAGAAGAAAACGAGACAAACTCATTCGTAATAGTAAGACACGTACCAGATGTGATATGGCTTGGATCAAATGAAAAGAAGGGCTGACCAAAAACTTTGACTACACAGAAATTCATGAAGAAAGACAGCGTCAGCAAGTTACAACTCCAACTCGCATAACACTGAGGTCAAAAATGAAGCCCAGCTCGCATAACACTGAGGTCGCTACGCTTCTAGCTCACTAAGCAGCAACCTCTAACTCATCAGTAACTATTCTTAGCTCGTCAGTAGCTCGAGCTTGTGACCTCATTCGAGTTTGATCTCTGATAAATGGGAAAAAGTACATAAAAATAAGATAGTTTTAGTCCATTTTGTTAATAGTATTTTATATTTTCTTAATGTTTTTACATTTAATTTCAT
>JANHAO010027360.1:0-10867 GCA_026873985.1 Saraca asoca | reverse complement strand
GTTTCTACTTATGTTTTTGGTTGCTATTATGATGTTAAATATCATGCTTTCATTACATAGTTTTCTTGCTAAGTATTAGTTTTAAGATCCATGATAACAGTATGATGACAAAACAGGTAAGCAGATTTTTATGGCAATGTATTTATATTTGTCTATATGTATTTTCGAGCATATTATTATATGGGGTTTTTTGAGTATTCATGGGATTATTTACTCACTGAGTTTCTGTGAATCTCACTCCTCTCCTTTCCATGTTTTTCAGATTAAGAAGTCTCTCTAGATTCTCGTTCAGTGTGTCACCTTCCGCGGAGATTGAAAGGTATACAATGGTGTTGTGATATGACAGTTGGATAGGTTTGTATATGTCATATATGTTGTCTGGATGCCCAGTAGGTAGTTGTTGTGTATAGTCTGGGCCACTACGCATATGTTATATTATTATATAGGTTTGGTGGGCATATAGCCCTTGATGTTTTCTGTGTAGGCCATGTGGCCAAATGTCCAGAAAACAGAGGAAACTCTGCTAGATTTTCGATAGAGAATATAAATTTGTATTGAAGGGTTAATGGAAATTTGGTGCATTAATGTTATGTCAGTGTCATATGGTAAGGCTTGTAGGGGATTTCCTGAAGGAAAGGGTTTCCTGATAGTGACTTCCTATGCCAATCACGTTCCATAGGTTGGGTCATGACACCTTAATTCAACAAGTGCTATAAAAACTTGACCTAGCAAGACTGTTGTTAGCCTGGAAAGTGGAATTGTCGGAATGTGGACTAATCTATGAAGCTAGGAAAAGAGTAAAGGACTAAGTACTAGTAGATTTTCTGGTGGAGTTAGCTGGAACAGAGGAGCTTGGTCTAGAAGGCCAAGTCTGGATGTTGTATTTTGATGGCTCGTCAATAGAAAGGGCAGCGAACTAGGGGTAATTTTAAAAGGTCCTGCAGATTTGATCTTATAATATTCACTAATGTTTGACTTCAAAGCTATGAACAATCAGGTAGAATATTAGGCATTGATAGTTGGTTTGAAGTTGGCAAAGGAGGTAGGGGCATGATCCTTGAATGTTCTAAGTGATTCTCAATTAGTAATTGCTCAGGTTAGCAGGGACTATGAGGTGAAGGAACCAACACTAGCAAAGTATGCCAATATAGCTAAAAGCCTGTTGGAGATTTCAACAGTGAGTTAACAAGAATC
The DNA here is from genome assembly GCA_026873985.1 of Saraca asoca. Classification (NCBI taxonomy): domain Eukaryota; kingdom Viridiplantae; phylum Streptophyta; class Magnoliopsida; order Fabales; family Fabaceae; genus Saraca; species Saraca asoca. The sequence goes on along the minus strand of JANHAO010027360.1, from coordinate 9,673 downwards.
CCAAAGGAGGATAATGAATGTGCAAACACATTAGCCAAGTTAGCTAGTGCCAAAACAGTAATGAATAACAAAATGGTTATTTAGGAAACATTACAAGCCCCTTGCATAAATGAGATAATGTGTTTGGAACAAGAGGAATCATGTTTAACCCTAATTATTATGTTCTTGAAAGAAGGGCAATTATAGGAATATAGAAAAGAGATTAAGAAGGTTGAGCGCAGAGTAGCACACTTTTTTGTGGAAAGTAGGCAACTGTATAAAAAAGGGTTCTCTCTTCAATCACTAGAATGCCTCTGTTCAAGCAAAGCAAATTATGTTCTAAGGGAGATTCATAAAGGCATTTGCGAATGTCATATGGTGGGGGTATCAATCACACTGAAAGCCATCTGGTTAGGGTATTTTTGGCCTAAAATGAAGCAAGATGCTTTAGAACTTGTTTGAAACTATGATAAATGCCAGAGATTTACAAAGGTACAAAGATAGCCAGTATTTGAACAGATGTCTGTCTTTGCTTCCTAGCCATTCGATTAATAGGGCATGGACCTACTAGGACTTTTTCCAATCATGCTCAATCAATTAAAGTATGTGGTGGTGGCGATGGATTACTTTACCAAATGGATAGAGGCAAAGCCCTTCACAACTATAACCTCAAATAATGTACAAAAGTTCATATAGAAAAATGTCATTTATAGGTAAAACATCTAAAAATATGAAGCTTAATATAAGGAAAGTACTAACGGCTTATTATAGGTATGGCCTCCCCATGGTACTCTTTTCCATAATGGAAAATAGTTTACTAGCAATGATTTTCAAGAGTTTTACCTTAGGTACATTCATATTTATACACCTATCATGAAAGTATAAAATTCACACGTTTCAAAATGAAGGTTGGGGATCAAGCAAAAGTTCACCTTAATCGAGCAACCTTAATCGAACGGGTAAGCTAGGCTAGTGAATAGGATCCTCCTTGATGGACTACAGAAAAGGTTGGATGAAGTGAAAGGAAGATGGGTCAAGGAATTACGAAGTGTTTTATGGTCCTATAGAATAACTGTACGTTCAACTACATGAGAAACTCCTTTCATGCTTACATATAGGAGTGAAGCCATGCTTTTAGTAGAGAAAGGATAGTGCTCTGAGCAAAGAAAATAGTATAAGCCACAAAAGAATGAAGAAAGAAGAAGAGAGGAACTTGATATGCTAATTGAAATGCAAGAAATGGCATACTTTCAAAATGATTGGTATAAAGTAAAGATTACCCAAATTAAGAATAGAAGAGTAAAGAGTAAAGAGTAAAGCATTTGTGAAGGGAGATTTAGTATTACAAAGAGTGGGTAGGCCGTGAAAGGTACAAACTAAAGGGAAACTATTGACTATGTGGGAAGGGCCATTTAGATTATAGGAAAGCCTTCTCAACAAGGCCTATCATTTGGAAACTATTCAAGAGAAGCCCCTAACTGTAACATGGAACACGACACACTTGAGGAAATACTATGTACAAGTTTAATTGCATATTCAAGACAATGAAATGAAAATGATGATTACACTATATGTGTTTCAAAAGTCCAAGCAGATCCTTTGATGCAATTAAAATCTGAGTAGATCCCTTGATATAAATAAAGCCCAAGTAGAAGCCCTAGCACAAGTAAAATTTGAGCAAATCCTTTAGTATAAATAAAGCCCAAGCATACCCCTTAACACAATTGAAATCTGTGTAGATCCCTTGACACAAAAAAAGCATGAGTAGATCCCTTGGTACAAATAAACCTCAAGCAAATCCCTTGACATAATGAAAATCTGAGTAGATCCCTCAGTGTAAATAAAGTCTGAACAAATTGCTTGATTCAACCAAAAGATCAAGCAAACCCTTTGGTATAGAACAAGTGATTGTCAAACAATTTCTCATAGAATGACATTCAAACAAAGGCAAAGCAAATCAAAGAACGATGTAAATTTAACTATTTAATGAGCCATTAATGGACACAAAGCCCATTAGAAACACATAAAACCAATACTAGACACAAAAGGAAAGCATGAATTCATGTGGCCACCTAACTTATTCTTTACATAAAAGGACAATAGTAATAAGCCATAACACTAAAATAAATTCAAACAGAATTCCAATCCTTAGTCAACTTTTCAAAGAGCTGCACTTGAGGCTTATTCTCATCATTTACTTTGGAAAGGTCACACAAAAAAGGCCAATACTTATCATCTATGTTAGCAGAAGAACTACTCTTCTGACTCTTAGCTACATGGAGCTTTTACTTTGGCAAAGGCAGCACTTGAGTGTGAACAGAAGGAGACTCAGCCTGGTTGGAGGAAAAATCATCTATAACAATTACCTTGGGAGCTAGTTTGGTCCAAACAGAGGATAAGGTGGAGGGTTTTAACCCTAATCAAGTTCAAGAATGAGTCCTTCTTAATCACCTTAGATCCATCTTTGAATGTCAGAGCTAGGCCAGTAGGTAACCTATAAACAAAGTGGAGTTCACAATTAAAATACCAGTTTCTTTAATAAATCTAAGGAAATTAGCAAATTCACAGGAAGCATAATCATGAAAAGTAAGGCTAAAAAACCTCTATTCCTAGCACTTCTAAATGGATAAAGGAACAAAAGGCTTGAAGCATACAAGGTAACACAAAACTTATTGAGTAAAAAGAAGAGTCCAAAGGCTAGAGAGGGAAACCTAGATAAAAATAAGGTAACCTAAAAAATAGTGGAAGTTTGCCAGAGAAAAGTGCGATATCACCTGGAAAATATACTCAACTTTTATAGAGGGTGGTCAGGTGATCCAATGGCTGCAAAAGACCCAAGAAAATGGCAAGAATGAAAGGATGGTTTCCCTAAATTCCAAGGCACCTTGAGAAAGAAAATCCTTAGGGAATCTTGAAAACCCTAAAAAAAAAAAAATACCTGAATTACCTTAAGTGCTTCAGGAAGAAGTTTCTTGAGTAGACCAATTAACATTCTAGTGCTAAGAAGTGATTACAAGGGACATGGTAGGTAGCTTGTTGTAAGATTGGTCAAATGAGGAGTGGGTAATGAAGTCATTCGATAAAGCAAAAGAAAGAACTACAAAAAAAGATGCCTATATAAGTATCATACAAAGGGTAATTCAAGAAGTAAGCAAAAAGTGGACAAAAAGAGTGTGAAAAAAATGGTGTGCAAGCAAAGTAAATTCATTAATATGGTTGTTTGGCATGTTTCATACATATAAAAAAAGGGAAATAAAATCATTACCAAGCAAGAGCCATTGAAGGCACTTGAGCTAATTCAATCTTTGGGTGAACCTTGAAGAATCTCATTAAAAGTCTTATCCTAATCAATCCTTGTCAAATCGAGCATTGTGCTAGGATTGAAATGTTGAATTTGGTGAATGGCCTCTCCAAACCCAAAGTGCATCATAGGAAAAATCAAATCCTTGGCCTCTTTCATAACTTTCTAAAGCTTTTTGTGAAAGCTATTTCAATATCCTTCTAGGTTTGTTGCTTAACCTCTACCTCCTTTGCTAAGCTTTCTTTTTGTTGATGCAAGATGTTTACATGTTCGGCCTTTTGGAGCAAGGTATCTTGTTCCTTTATGAGCTTGGCAACATGGTTGGTCAGATTAACTTAACCATGACTGTGGGGTCAGTTTTTGCCAATTCTCTTTCACTCCTAGCAAAGGAAAGCACTGTGGTTAGAATAGCTACAGTCGAGCCAATGATCTAGGTAGTAGAAGACTTCAAAAGGCGTATAGGCCTCTGGTCTAACAAGAAATCTTCCATACAGTCCTTGTCGACAGGTAAAACTAAATGATTGTGTAGGAAGGCACCATAATTGGCATACTTACACTATAAGCTATCCATAGTGTCAAATGACAGGTTATCTCCCTCAAGGGCTACAATCAGCTCCAGCTCCTCCCAAGCCCCCACTTTGATTTTCTTAGCTACAGGGGTAGTGGCCTTAGAAAAGCTACCTTCTTTGCCTTTGTTAGATTTTTTTGGAAATGGCCTTTCACTTCCTTAACGATAAGGTCTTACTCTTCTTGGAGGCAACCTCAAGTTGATTAGAGAGGGAAAGAGTCACAAGCTACAATAGCAGGAGGAGCTACTTTAAGCTAAGCAGTTAGAGGCATTATTGGCTTTTCCTTGGCCAAGGCTAGGGCACAAATCTTGGCTATATGCTTGGTGTCCATTTTCAAGCAATGGATCTCTATTGCCTTATATTTTAACCAGCAATTGGCAAGCAACAAATATGAAGGTTAGGAAGGTAAAGTTAAACAACAACAATAAAGTAAAGGGAAAGCATAAATGAAGCACAGATTAGGCATCAAAAGGTCCTAGTGATAACAACCAAGCGATGAAATCTTATGCTTCAGCTTAAAGATCTTTGAATGAGTGCCCCCATGATAGTTTGTTAGGCTTGGACCATTTTTGATAAGGGTTTAAGATGTCTTTTGTCTTGAAGAAATAAAGGATGGAATCCCTCAATTGTTTAAACCTTGAACAAAGAGTGCTTCTAGGTACGAACATTGGTAGCATGTTCTTAATAAAATTGTGGTCGGGGCTTTAAAGAAAAGGAATGACTCTATGGTAGGGGTGAGTCGAAGTTAGAGGCTGAGAACTTTGAAGCAAAGAAGGAAGGCCTAAGAATTCTAGGTCAACTATGAAGGATGGATGTTTATGGCCTAGAAAACATTCTTTTCAAGAGCAGAAAAAAGAGGCTAGACATGAAGATGGTCAACTACATCCCCATAAAACATCATAAAAGAGGAAGTGTCGTAACTGCATGCCTGCTTGTCTACTTGGGTAGGCTTGACAGCAATCCCTTCAATTGATTCCTTTTAAATATGGACCTTCTCCAACTAATGGATCACTTTGAGATCCCACCATTCAAGCAAAGCTACTATCCACTTAACATCCAGGTGCACATCTCGTTGGCTATCAGGGGCAATCAAATGAACTTGTTCTTGTCTATGCTCATCATAGGATTGTTTGGAGAGGGTGAGTAATGATCAAGGAAGGGACGATCGAAAAAAGGCAATCAATCAACAATACAAGGCATCAATAACAAAAGAAGAAGGAAAGGAAAGAGTGAGAAGAAAAGTCACATTAGGCTAGGCACCAATCTCTCCAGTGCAAATTGATAAAAGGCTAGTTGGCACGGTGCATAAACCGCTATGAAGAAGGCATCATAGTTGGCATATTTTTAGAAAAAAACATAGTGATATAAAATAAAACAAAGCATTGCAAAGGTAAAAATGAGGAGTTACCTAGGGAATAAGAGGAATCGCAAGCAGTAGTGGCAAGGTTTGAGGTTGAGAGTGAGAAAGTTAAAGTGAATCTAGATGAGCTAATGGGGGGTTTTTATAAACAATGTGAGGAGAATCCAATGGCTATGGAATGACCAAATGAATGGTTTGGATGGTGACCCATGTCACTGAAATGACCATTCCAAATCTTAAGGCTTCTCAAGACGCTAATGCCATCATTATTGATAATGTGAATGACTGCAGGCCTGGGGAATTGAAATAATGTTAAGCAGGCTAGTTGTGTTGTCCACCAGGTGGGAATGGGGGCAAATGACACAACCTAAAATAGCTCATAGTCTTTGGTCATTTGACCTATAGTCGATCGGTCAGGATTAGTTAGCACAAGCTACCTCCAATCGGTCGGCTACCCCACCTAGTTGAACGACCTTAGCTACAAGATCAGTCGAGAGTTTTGAGCACCAACCACTCAACCAACACATAACAAAAGGTGCGGTCAGGCCTATATGAATAATTTGACACCAGCAATCTCTTAACAAGATTCTCACTGACATTATTAATACGCTGTAAACATGTGATAACGTCTCATTCACTCAAGAGCACGCTAAATAGCACATTCGACACCTATAAATACTAGTAGATACCCTTCTTCTTGGATCATCTTCTATACACTTATTGAGACTCTATTTAAATACTAACTTGATCATTAGAGCGTGATCAACAGACCACTTTTGTCGTATGCAATTGACCTTGTTGTGTTTGCAAGTAACTTGCCTTGCCTCATTGATCAGCTTAGCCAGTTGAGGAGTTTCAAATGACAATTTAGAGTAACAAATTGAGATTGGATGAAGGAATATATAGTTATATACAGGTAAAAAGAAAGACTACAAAATTATACATGAAAATTTCTTTACGAGAAATGAGGAAGAGAATAGTAGAATTAGCAAACATTTGGATACTCTTCATGGTTTTCTTGCGGTACGTACTTCGTTTTGGGCACGATGAGATATGGAATTATATTCTGAACAATTTGAAGAGGTATCCAAGTGTATATATATGAACGGGAGATTAAATATCTTAAATTCTTGGTTATCAATAATTATTTTGAAATTTGTGGAGTTAGGAACCATGGAATTCAAAATCCATTATTCTTTAGTAACACGATGTGAATGCTATATGGAAACGTTTAATATGTCATTTGACTAGGGTTTTCCAATTTACATCCAATCAAAAGATTTGGAAAGGTGTATCAAATTCATAACGTTTAATATGATTTATTTGACAAATTGTTTAAAACTCCTTATATAGAGGTTGAATACATTAAAAGCGTCAAGAATAAAAAGTATATTACAAAATGCGATATTTGAATTCTCCTAAATCTTATATTTCAATTTTTTTCCTCTTAAATTTTGCTCCTTATAGTGTTTTGAAAAAATAATTAATTAAAAATTAAATTTAGGTTTGGTTTGTTTTGTGGGAAGATATGTTCCGTAGGACAATGTCATTTATTTTTGTATATGTAAAAAACTTTTATGTCACTTATACATATTGTGATTAACAAAATGCTGCATGGTATCAAGGTAGTAAGGGAAAACAACTTTTGTTCTTCAAAATTGGGTTTATTTTTTGCCACACTTCCCATATGATACCTGGCAAGAACATTTGTTATAATGTTAATTTTTTTAATTATTATCATGCAAGCAAATAAGATATTTTTCCATTAAAAATGTTTTCTGACAAAATCAACAAAACCTTAAATACAATTGTTTGTATCTTTGTGATGAAATTCTGAAATTATAAGATGTGTATTTAGTAACTTTAGTAATCCCTCCATTCATTTGTTAATGGGGTTAGGTCTTTGTTATGACTAGGAAAGAAAGAGGTATCTATAAGACGAGGTGGAGGTTGAGTGTGTTTTACTCTTTGTTTAACTTGTATTAGCTAGTTTTGGGGAAAAGTGATGTGATGGTGACTAGGTAGCTAGTGCAGTGGGCTACAGGGTGTAGGTGGCTCAAGTGTTGTGAGCCTAGGTTATCCTAGCTACATATTTTTTTTGATTTTAATGTTGAAAAATAATTTTAACAATTTTTAGTTTAAATCATTATCTGATAATATATTTCGCTGTTTGTTATTATTTGTTTTGCAGGTTCAAAGTATGTATGATTCAAGAGATGCAAAATTAGAGTTAGCAATTATTTTATTTCTACAAGATCTTTTATAAGTGAATTCAAATTAGATTTTATTCAAGAAAATATTTTTTTTATCTAATATAATGAGGTATAAATAAACCACTTGAAGAAAGCAAAAATCAAATATTTTTCAAACTAAGATTTTTTCACAAGTATAGATTTTATAAAACTATTTTATACCTAATGAATCGATTTACTAATCTATTCATGTTGAAAAATCTATTCGAATCGATTCGCCAATTGATTCATGAAGAAAAGTTTTGAATTTTTTTTATCCGAAGGTTAGGATTTTGTTCTAAATTGATTCAAGAATTGATTCACAACCTAAAAGTTAGTTATTTTGTTATAGACAGTTACAACAGTTATAAAAACCCCTAGCCAATTTGCAATTTCATGAGATTTCATATCTTTCTCTCATCCTCAAGTGCAAAAATCATAGAACAATCAAAGCTAATTCGAATCTTGCTTCTACCTCATTACATCTCTCAAATCAAAAGGATTTTGAATTAAATCTCTGCGGAATTCACATTAGATGTTTCAGATTTTCATCTCAAACTTTGGTACTGTATTTTTTACCTTATTTTAAGTTTTCTTTTGAGATTTTTAGGTTGATGGAAATCTTTTTTGGGTTAGCAAGAGCCTGTAGAAATTCTTGTGGTTGTTATAGGTTAGTAAGAAACTTATTGTAATTCTTATGTTTTAATTGGCAATTGAGGAGCCTATTTTAATCATGATTTTTTTTAATAAAAATTGTAATCTGGTTGAAGATTATCTAGTGGAGTAGACTTGAATTATGGTTTCAATTTAAGTTGAACCACTTTAAAAATCTTATCTTGAATATTTATTTTTCTACTCCATCATTTTTAAATTCTACACAAGAATTATTCTGCACATTTACTACTTAATTTTCTGCTGTGTTTCTTGATACAAAACAATTCTTTACATTTTTGCAAATTCAAAGAGTTTACAATAATTAAAGGAGTATATAAATTCCCCTAAAGGAATAAGGGTAAAATCCATATTATACAATATATTTTTATTGGAGGACCCTCAGTTGGTATTAGAGCTTTGGCTCTTGATACTCCTTTTCTTTGACAAGATTATGGATTCAAATTTAACCATTTTCTTAGACTGCCCATCCCTATATAGTCCACCTACCTTTGATGTTGAAAATTTTGCCTTTTGGAAATATAAAATTGAGATCTTTATAGAAGCTTTAGATGTGGACATGTTAGAAATTGTAGAAATAGATTATGAATGCCCTAAGATATCTTTTAATGGAATTATGAAGCCTAAATCTAGATTGTTATGTAATAAGGAGGAAAGAAGGAAACATTTCCTTGCCTCCAAGGTAAAATGGATTGTTATTTACTCACTATCTACTTATGAATTTCAAAGAATTTCTAAGTGTAGTATAATAAAGGAAATCTTAGACACATGAGAGATTGCTTATAGTGGTAGAACTCAAACTGATTGCAAACAGGGAGAGCAACATTGTCTTATGGCAAAACATAATGAAAATATACAGGGCCTAAAGTTTCCTTCATTTTTCTTTGGTTCTACTGGTAGTGAATCTAATGTTGAAACAGCTGATGAGGTTGATGATGATTTTGATGACTTGTATGAGGAGATTTATGAAGCTTTGACCAAAGCCAATAAGGAAATAAAGAAACTAAAAAATCAAAATGAGAATTTACTTAAAACAATTGAGCAAATTGAAAAAGAAAATACTGATTTAAATACTTTAGCTAAGAAATTATTAAGTGAATCTATAGCATGTGAACTTTGTGAGTCTTATAAGTTAGAAATAGAGAAGTTGAATAAGGATTTACTGAAAGCAATGTGAAACTTAATGGCATGCAAGAAAATCAGAAAAGTTTTCAAAATAAAGTTGGCTTAGGATATAGCAGCAACATTATAAGAAATCTAAAAGGTAGAATCCAACTTATATTACCTGTTACTACTATAATCATAAAGGACATTACATCATAGACTATACATTTAGGAATGGAACATATTCACTGATACCAAATGAAGAACATGTATGGTTACCTAAATCATCTACAGTTAAGAAAATTTCTATTGAGTCTACTAACAAAAATGAATCCAAAACTTACTGGGTACTGATAAGTGAAAAATGTACCCATAAAAATGATAAATATCACCTCTTAAATAGTTATTAGTTTGTGGTTTTTGTTTAACTTTTTCCTTAGTTTTGTAAGTTTAGTTC
>JANHAO010027359.1:0-10861 GCA_026873985.1 Saraca asoca | reverse complement strand
TATGGGAGTTTGCTTAGCCAAAGGGGAGAAGAAAATTTTTGAAATCTCAGCCTTTTGCTGCCCCTTGAGCCAAGCAAACCTAACATTGGATCTCCAATAGAGGGAGGACACGTGGACTGCTTGGTGACTGGAGGATTCATTTCATTCCGCTGCTTTTGGAGCTGGATTAAAGGTTAGTTTAGCTCACTCTTACTTTTAATTTGATGTATATGATACATTGAAGCCTCAATCCAAATTGATCTTGGGAAGTTTATTCGGCTAAGGTGAGTTCTTCTCTTGAAAATTTTTGAAATTTTTGGCCTCTTGGATCGGGCAAACTTAACACTTCGGGCTTAAAAATGCAGGGACGACTTACCAGTAATTGGTAAACATAATGTTTCGAGAGCAAATTGACAAAATGATGAAGGTATATGTGGACGACATATTGGTGAAATCCAAGCAGTTTGCCAACCATGTCCATGATCTAGACAAAGTGTTTTTGATCCTGAGGAGGTACCAGATGAAATTAAACCCACTCAAGTGCGCATTTGGAGTCACCTCGGGAAAGTTCCTTGACTTTATGGTGAACAGTAGGGGGATTGAGGCAAATCTGGAAAAGGTTAAAGCTCTCCTCGACATGCAATCACCCACTGGAGCTAAAGACGTGCAAAGCTTGAACGACCAAGTCACGGTGCTCAGCAGATTCATCTCGAAGGCAACGGATAAATGTGTCCCCTTCTTCGATATCTTGAAGAAGGCAAAAAATTTCGAATAGATGCAAGAATACGAGGTCACCTTCCAAGAACTTAAATAGTATCTCAGACGAGCTTTACTCTTATCTAAATCAAAAGAGGGCGAGAAGCTGACCATGTACTTGGGGTTGTCCTAACATGCCCTTAGCGTAGCCCTAATGCCAGAAGAGGGAGGAGCTCAGCTTCCTATCTATTATGTGAGCAAGAGACTGCTGGATGCCAAGATGAGGTACTCGCTTATGGAGAAGCTCGCTTACTGCTTGGTCATTGCATCGAGGAAGTTGGGACCCTACTTCCAGGCCCACAGCATAAAAGTTCTCACCCAGTTTATGCTTAAACAAGTCTTACAAAAGATAGATGCTTCAGGTCGGTTGCTCAAGTGGGCAATTGAGCTTGCCTAGTTCAATATTGAATACAAGCCTAGACTGATGATCAAAGGGTAGGCTCTGGCCCACTTCATTGCAAAATTCACGGGACCCATGTAAGAAGAGGTAGAAACTTCATAAGCCCTGTGTTGGGAGCTGTATGTGGGCAGGTCATCAAGCAATCAAAAGGCTAAAGCAGGAGTGCTCCTTATTAGGTCAGAGGGACATAAGATCCTCTGCGCTTTGAGGTTTGGCTTTCAAGCTACCAACAATGAGGCCAAGTACAAAGTGTCACTAGCCAGGGTGTAGTTAGCCAAGGAGGTACGAGTTGAAAGGCTAAGGATATTCAATGATTCATAGCTCATTGTCTATCATGTAAGAGGTGAATACCAAACCTGAGGGTAAAAAATGACCTGTTATCTCCAAAAAGTCCAAGAATCATTAAATTCTTTCCAACAATATAAAGTTAACCAAATACCGTATGCTTAAAACATGTATGCCGATGCCCTAGCTCACTCGGCTACGACCAAGGATGTTGACTTTTTAGGGGTGTTCCTAGTTGAAGTCCTTTCGTCCCTTAGTATTGAGCAGAATGATGTTGTAATGACAATTAACAAAGCACCAGGCTCTTGGATGAACTTGATCCTAGATTACATATAAGACGACAAGCTACCAAAGGACAAGCTTGAGGCACGATGATTATGAGCTCGGGCAGACAGATATTGTATCTACAATGATGTACTATATAAAAGAAGGTTCCCGACCCCACTTTTAAGATACATTAATGCCAGCAACTATGATACCGTTCTGGAGGAAATCCATGCAGGACATTGTGGAAACCACGCCGGGGGGCTATCTTTGGCTCAGAAAGCTCTCCAATAAAGGTTCTATTAGCCCACAATGAAGTAGGACGCTATCGACTTCGTCAAGAAGTGTGATAAATGTCAAAGGTTCACAAAGATCCTGTGAGCTCCACCAGCCTATTTGGGACAGATGGTTCATGATTTAGGGCATGAACCTAATTAGACCACTCCCAGCAGCCTATGGCAATTGCAAACACGCGATAGGGGCTGTAGATTACTTCATCAAATGGGTAAAGGCAAAAAAGCTCACTGAGATCTCATCTGCAAAGATCAAAAGATTCATGTGGAGTAATATTATTTGTAGATTTGGAGTCCCTTAATAGATTGTAACTGATAACGGGACCCAATTTAATAGTGAGCAGTTCATTAAGTTGTGCAACGACCTGAAAATCATGAAAAGCTTCTCAACCATAGATCATCCGCTATCCATTGGGCAAGTTGAAGCCGTCAACAAGATTATCAAATGAATCTTGAAGACAAAATCGAAGGCAAAGAAGGGAGCATGGGTGGACAAACTGCTAAAGGTATTGTAGGCTTATAGAACCATAATATGCAGCACCATAGGAGAAACTTCCTTTTCAATGGTATACGTGTGCGAAGCAACGATCTCTGTTGACCTTGAATAGCATCTCAGTGAAGGATTACTTTCAATCTAGAAGATAATGATCAACTGCTCACCACGAATCGGAATCTTACAAAAGAAATGAGGGAGAAAGTCTGCCTTAAGATCGTAACCTACCAACAGTGAGTCACGAGGTACTATAATCAAAAAGTGTGAGCTTAGAGCTATAAGCCTGGCAATCTTATTCTGTGTCTTGTGCTCTTGGGAGCACATAAAGCTAGCGAAAGGACCTTGAGGCCAAACTGGGAGGGCCCATATCATATTAATAAAGTTATTGGCAATGAGGCTTATCGTTTGGTGGATATGGAAAGGACAGAGTTTCCCCGAGCCTGGAACGCCAAACATCTTCATCGATATTATCAATAAAGCCCCCAACATTTGTAAAGAATTAGTAAGCGTAAACACTTATGTAATTCTTTGAATATATATATATATATAAAATAAAAGTCTCAATAAAGCCCAATGCGAGAAGCAATGTAAGAGGTGTTTGTTAAAGCGATTCACCAAATTTTCATCCTCACACCGAAATTTATAAATTGAAGAAAAGTGAATAAGAATTTGTTTGATCCATCAATGGGATAAATTCATACAAAGTTTAATAATACATTACAAAATTCAAAAGGAATACAAAATTATAAGGCTTATAGCCTAAGAAGCTGGAGCATCTGGAATCAGACCCTTTTGAGGCTGAGGACTAGGAAGAGGAACGTTAAGGATGTTCGCCATTGGAGTACCAACAGCTTCAGTGACCTGAGAGTCACCCTCCCTTTGGGTAGTGCCTCTAATAAGAGAAACCTTAGCACTAGAGTCCACTCCTTTCTTGGAAGAGCCAGCCCTAGCAACCCTTCTCTTTTAGCATTTGACAACCTCAACAGCTTGTTAGTTGAAAAAGGAGAAATCCAATTTCGGGTGTCACTCCCACAGGGTGTAGAAGAAGGCTACGCAAGTTTTGGTTTCTGCCTTCATTATTAACAAGGTGGTCTCCGCCTTAACTTTGTGACCTCCTTCTTTGCGAGAGCAACCTCCATCTTGATTGTCTCTAACTCCTTTTTAGCGACCTTAGTTCATTGCTCTGCCATCTTGGCCCACTACTCTGTAGACCTAGTCCGCTGTTCCATGACCTCAGCCCATCTCACCACTTGCTCAGCTCGATGAATGGATAAGTCTAGGTTAATCCTCACCTTGGCTAGATCATTAGTTGTTAGGCCAATATTCACCACGGTGGCCTCACAATCCATTTCTGTATGGGATAAGGCGGCCTTAGCATTCTTGACCTTCTCCTTCAAATTTAGCACCTCGACAGAGGCAGCAGCCAACTTACGCTCGAGGGCCTCCCTCTCCTTATCATGGGCTTGAAGAGCCTCATCCATTTTCATTATTGTTAGCAAATTCTGAAAAGTCGGAGCCAAAGTTACATTGCGAAGTAAATAAGAGGACTAGGATAAAAAAACCTTACTTGCCACTAAGCCATGATGAGTTGCATAGCGCACCAATCTCCTAAAGGAGAACTCCTCAGACTTCGTCACCTGAATCTGGTTGTGAGTTCCCAAAATTGTATCAATGTTATCAATGAGAACCTTAATGTATTCCCTTGTCTTAGAGGTAGGTTCGTCTAGTGGCTTTACGACCTTAGCCTTTGATGTAGCTCACTTACGAGGAGCGACCTTCTTCTTCCCTTTATTTACCCTTCGTCTTTTGGCAGAAGGCTTGGGAGGAATGGCGACCTTGGTTACAACTGGCACCTCGGCTGAGACATAGGAATTAGCCCCTGCGTAAGAGCTATCATCAAAGCTAAGGATTGACTTTCAACAACTAGGGCTATGTTCACATCAGGATCCAGTGAGATCTCTTTGTCGTTAAAGGGTAGCGTTCTGAAAATGAGTTCCATTATCTTGTCATAATCCTCAAAGTTGGCGGGACTAACCTCTATGGCTTAACGAATTCCAATCTCCTTGGTGAGCTTGATGTCTTTGATCGGAGCGAGCTTGTGAAAGCAAAGAAGGTTATCGTTAAAATGGAAATCATTTTTGAGATCATTTAAGGTAGCGAACCAATCTAAGACTCTTAGCTCCCTAACTCTTAGAGTTGGCTTCTGGCCGATCCTGTCTGTGAAATGAGACAAAAGTTAGAATCAGGAGCAAATACGAACAAATAATTAAACTCACACATCTTTAATTCGCTCACTAGGGGTAATAACAAATCTAAAATTTTGGAGATCGCGTAGGAAGGGGCACGAAATGTAAAACCAACGGGTTTTATAATGTCCCACGTTAGATTTCCCTTTAGCATCCCCTCATGGTAGGATCTTTTTGTGCACCGTCGATCGAGCTGTGAGGTAATAGAGCCTGTCTAATGTGCTCGAACACCTAAGGCTAAATAAGTAACACAAAACCTCAACCAAAAGTGGTGGAAGACTGTTACCTAAGTAAATTAGCACTAGAGAAAAAAGCTAGGGATAAGAATTGGGAGTGAGCTAAGTCGGGCTAAGTCTCACTTTGTTCAGAAAATTGATAATAAAATGATGTATTGGGAACCTAAGTCCCATAACGAGGTACGGGAAACTAACAGCGATGAACCCCGAAGTGGATAGGGGACATAGTCATCCGGGGAAGGTATCATGAGGTTGCATCCCTTGGGAAGCCGATATGCCCAGACTGTGATCTAAAGCTCATGTAAATAAATAGATGAAACATGTAGACTAAATACACGATGATCAGAAGATCGCTGACCTACAATGGCCTTTTGAACCTTAACAGGACCAGGACGAGCAACAAAATCCCTAATTATCTCCCTACTCCTTGAGGTCACTTCACCGAGACATTGCGTCAGCTCCACACTCTGGGCTAAAGAACCGGGTTTGTCATCTTCATTCCTAATTTGGTGATGGTGGTATCTATGACTTACACCTATATATACAAAGGGAAAAGACCAGTCAGGTCACTACAAGTAGACCCTACCAAAAGCTAAGGCTAATAGATTCCTCTGTGACAGGCCATGAACACCCTGAGCCACCCATTTACAACTTGGACTCTAACGGCAAGAAGAACTTGAATCACAAAATCAAAATAGCAAATGCTAGACTCGAAATGGTAACTAGAAAACCTAGAGTTTACTAACAGAATCGATCAAATGAACTAAACTAGGTAGAAAAGAAAATATGCAGGCAATCAACCTCAATCAACCAAGACTCTTATTCCTCAAACAATGGCAGACAAGCCTCACAGATTACAGAATAGAGAAATCCAAAAAAATCAAAGTGAAGAAAGACTCACCACGGTTGACTGAAACAGAAGGTCTGAGAATGCATGCAAAAGTGCTTTCTGATGAATGGGACCCGAGCAACCACCAAGAAACCCAAATAATGCCGACGGTAGCGGATGATGGAAAGTGATTGTAGGGGTTGACGAAGGAAATGAGTAGAGAGAGTTAGGGAGCTTTAAGTTTCAAATGACAAGTGAGAGGGAAGAGATAAGCCCTTTCAGCTTATAAGGCACGTGATGACACCGTTGGATCTAGGAACCCACCAACTAGCTGACAACAATTCAACAAGTGCCAGCAGTTAGCTGACAACGGCAGCACGCATACGTGCCGAAGGTAGGAGTAATCATGAAGGCCTAATTGTGAGAAATTGAAGAGTCACCTACAGAGCAAGCAGAAGCATGCCAAACGGTTCATGGAATCACAGATCATAAACAACAGGTCACGACTCCCAACTCAAAAATCTTACGTCCAAGAAGTGCTAGTCATGCACCAAACTCTTATGTGAGTCACATCCAAGAAGTGCCTCAAGCACCAAACTCTTACGGAGGTAACTCCAAAAACTCACGTCCAAAAAGTGCTAGCCACACACCAAACTCTTATGTGAGCCACATTCAAGAAGTGCCTTGAGTACTAAACTCTTACGTGGATAACTCCAAAACCTCACATCCAAGAAGTACTAGCCATATACCAAACTTTTGCATGAGCCGTGTCCAAGAAGTGCCTTGAGCACCAAACTCTTGCGCGGATAACTCCAAAGTCTCGCATTAAAGAAGTGTTAGCCACGCACCAAACTCTTGTGCAAGCTGCATACAAGAGATGCCTCAAGCTCTAAACTTTTGTGTGGATAACTCCAAAACCTCACGTCCAAGAAGTGCTAGCCACACACCAAATTCTTGCACAAGCCAAGTCTAAGAAGTGCTTCAAGCAACAAACTCTTGTGCGGATAACTCCGAAACCTCGCATCTAAAAAGTGCTAGCCATACACTAAACTTTTGCATGAGTCACGTCTAAGAAGTGCCTTCAGCACCAAAATCATATGCCAGCAATCCTGAAACCCATGTCTAAGAAGCACCATCAGCACCAAACTCTTGCATGGATCAAGACGCTCTCATGTAGCCTATCAAGACCTTGCATTGAAGAATTGCTTTAGCACCAAACTCTTGCACAAGCTAAGATACATTTATATGACCTATATAGACATCTCATCTTGCATCGATGAAAGCGCTCCAGTATTTTAGTGCCTAGGCTCATGCTTAATAAAGGCTTTTCGGTGCTCAATTTTGTTGCTGACTGAAATGAACTAATACGAGCAATTGGTCACCCAATATGGCATATATCCTTTTTAGTCATATTTTATTGGCGGGAGTCCCTCTGCATTAGTTCAATTTATTGTTCAAGGCCTATTGGCTTAACAAGCATTCACTTTATCTAATGATTATCAAGTCATGACTTGTAGGGACTAATGTTTCCAGCGGTAACCTACTAAATCGCTATTGTGGCATAATCGGGAAGAACAATAAAAGGCAAAGCTTAATTATAAAACCTCTTTCAATGAGGTAAAACTACATAAAGGGTTGAGAATACAAGATGAAACAAGCCTACAACTGACTAAGGAAAGGCTAAATGTCATAAGCTTGCAACCATAATATGCAAAAGGAACTACTCCAGCTCCACCTTTGCCCGAGCTGATAGCTCATCCAAATCGAGCATCCCCTGAGATGCTTGAAGCAGGAGAAATAGCGTTGGGTGCAAGCAGAGAGGCTGCACAAGTTTTCCCAAGTCTTCCTGAGCAAGGAAAGCATCCTTCAGCTCATCAGACTACCTAGAGGCCTAGAGACACCCGACACTATCAGATAAGAAGATGAGAACCCAGTTGAAGGGACTGAGCCATGACAAGTCCCAAGACAAGCAAGCAAATAGGACAATTCCAACTCCTCTACACAAGCCTCCTCTAAAGTCGGAAGCTCCTCCCTCCACCTTATGATTCCTGGCCGCGGCCAGAAACCAAGCAATCAGCTCACCAAAGGACAAAAAAGTAAAAAAGGGAGAGCTAAACTTGTTAGCTCCAAGAAGAGGTTACAGGCAAGTTCCCAGAGTTCTCGGGGGAAGAATACCTCACGAGAACAATGTGTAACAGGCCATTCATGCCTCGTAATCTCATGCAATAGACCATACACACCTCAAAGCACATAGATGAAGACCAAAGCTTCATAAATATAAGGGAATCACTCAATGCACTCATCTGGCTGCTCTGTGAAGAAGGGAAGAGAACTTCCTACGCCTTCTATAGACGAGCTCGACTTCACCAAAGAGTTCGGAAGGTATTTAACTATACCAAATTGAATGATCCGCAACAAAGCAAGACTATCACACCAATAGTTGGAGAGCATCCATGATAGGAGGCATGGCTTGATGCACATGAAATGAGAGATTGAGATCCGAAATGATAATACAACAGACTATAGGTAGAAGCTTTCGATTAAATAGCGAACTGTAGATGAAAGACTTGACAATGCTACAGACTGCTTGTAAGGACTTTATCAGTAGACTACAACTCCCAGTCCGTAAAGCAAATTGAGAGTTGGGGGGTTTGATATTATAGGTATTTTCTGGATTATACAAAACAGACAGACCAAGGCTCAACAAGAAGCCGAGCCTAGCTAAAAGAAGATCCAAATCACCTAACGATCGCAGTCGCCTAGTGAGGTATTAGCTCACTGATCATGAACTTAGCGCGTAAATCAAGGTCGAAGCGAGAACCCAGCTCACTAGGAAAGGCACCAGTTTGTTGAATGAAATACAGCTTCCAGGCCATCTTTTAGCAGACTCATTCTAGATAGATCCAGTGACAAGATCAATCCATGACTAGCAGGTTGACCAATACAGGTCCAGGTCGCTAAGATAACATGCTGAGCACAGGTATGGAAGTCTAGTCATCAGCTGATGGCACACATTCCCAACTGACACATCAACCCCCAATAGTTCGATAATGATTTGCCTAACATTTATTATCAGACGCCAAGCATTTATTGCATGATACGGCGAAAATAATCATTTTGTTACTTACGAAATTAGACTTGTACCCATCCCCTCTTCTATAAATAGGGGGAACCTCTGTAAGGGAGAGAACACAAAAAAAAACTATATGCGAACACTCTGCTGGAATAGTAACTTAGCATGGTATCTCTGTTGAGTTTCACAGAGAAAACTATCACACAAAATTAATACAACTCATCGTGGATGTAGGAGCCGATTAGTTTTAGCCAACCACGATAAAAGCTTCTGGTATTTGCTGTTCTTTTTTTTTTCCTCTTTCTTTCCCATTAGCTCACATCCTCACCTTGCAGTTTGGGGTAACATCGGACTAATACTTGTTGACTGGATTTTGTCATCAACAAAAATCAACTTTAATAATTTTCTTTTAAAATTCTAAAAGAAGATTCAAAACTTCTGGTGAAATACAACTAGAATCCTAGGACCAACACAGAATAATAAATGTAGAAAAGCTAGTGACTTGGACATTTTTGGGAAGTCTTTTACGAGGTCTCCAATACCATTTAAAAGCCTCAGGTTTTTTTATGTACTTTTTTCATGAGAATTAGTAGCCTGTCCAACTCCAACTTGATTGTTGATGCCATATATAAGGCATGAAGCCAACTCTACCACAACCCTAATTAGAGCTGAGAATTGGTTAGTTGAAATACAAGAGCCGTTACACGTGCTTCCACTTTCATCTTGATTAAGCCAAGCCAACTTTGTATAGCTGCCCAAGCAAAAAGCTCATAAAATCACCCAAAGTCAGATAGTAAAAGTGTTAGACTTTGAGATTTTCCTTTGATATCTAAAAATTAACTCCTATGTTTTATTAAACTAAATCTAGTTATTTTTTGTTGTTAGTTTGTAATATGGTTGAAATAAACTTGTCACAGTTTGTGTGTTAGGTGGAAAAGCTTTCTGATTTTTACAATCTAAATGATGGTTTATTGTATGGATTTCTAACTAATTATGTCTTACTATTTTCAGCATGTATATATGGCAGAGAAATGAATGAATATAAAAAGGAAAAAAATCTCCTATTCTTTCTTCTTTGCATTTTACTACTATATTTTTATGAGTTTTCTGATTTTACAATTAAAGGTAAGTGTATTTCCTGAAACCAGCACATTCTTTCTTGTCTTAACTTACATATATAGCTTCCCAGATCCTAAGCCATCTACATCTTGTGCAAGCAACAGCCTCAATGACCCTACCAGTTTTACTACTTCAAATATCGCTTGTCTTGCTGGTTAAATTAACAGCATCTTACTCATTAGCAAAAAGTTGGAACAGACCATGGATGTGTGCAGCAGAGGAGAACTCCCACCCACAAGTCTAAGTTGTCAAACCGTTGCGTTGATGTGACTTCAGAAATAAACAATTGTGGGTTGTGTGGGATTAGATGCTTATTCAATTGGCAATGTTGTGGAGGTCTGTGCGCTGATAAAAACATTAACCCCTTCAACTGTGGTTCATGTGGAAATATATGCCCCTTTGGCAGCTTCTGCTTCTATGGCATGTGCGGCTATGCACAACTACCACCACTGCCACCAACCGCTTTAGCCAAAGCCAGTAATGGAGTAAAGTATTGAGCTTTTGCTACCTTATTCTTCTAGCATGGCTTATATACACACATTTAATCTATTTTATGGCAATGTTTTTTTAAAACAAATCGGAAATGTGAGGTCAAGTTTCTTTTTGGACAGAATTAACAGAAAGAAGACAACATATTTACATTTAGTTCTTGTAATGCTTTTTAGAGAGTAAAATGCAGCGTGGATAACTACTGATAGAAAGAATTAATCATATTTTACCAAATTATAGCACTGTCTTTTTTACTTTATCTTCCTAGTTGTTAGTTTAGTTGCATTACCTGTGTCATTCTTTGTCTCCCTCTACATCGTTAAATCTTTTTCTGAGTTCTCTCTCTTGCACGTCATAGCTTTTAACATTCTTGCATGTCAAATTCTTTTGCCAAGGAAT
>JANHAO010027358.1:0-10865 GCA_026873985.1 Saraca asoca | reverse complement strand
ATGTGCATTGTGAGTTATGTCATATGTATGTTAAGGCTTGTAGGGGGTTTCCTGAAGGAAAGGGATTCCTGATGGTGACTTTCTACGCCGGTCACGGACCTCAGGTTTGGGTCGTGACATATAGGCCCTCCCAATTCAACCTTAAGGTTCCCTCATTGGCCTAACAAGTGCTGGGAAGGATAAGACGTAGAACAAGGTCACTAGGTTTGAAGTTATGAGCTTGAACCGTTCAGTTGTAATACCTCGCAACCCGTTGTTGATAGGTCACAACCTTAAAGTAAGCTCTCTCCCTTATTTCTTCTATTAGATCCAGATTCGCGGTGAGTAATTAGTCATTATGCTTCAGATCAAAGGTAATCCTCTGTCGTGATGCCACCTTAAGTTTTGTTGTGATCATTGCCTCACAT
This sequence comes from Saraca asoca, assembly GCA_026873985.1. Taxonomy (NCBI): domain Eukaryota; kingdom Viridiplantae; phylum Streptophyta; class Magnoliopsida; order Fabales; family Fabaceae; genus Saraca; species Saraca asoca. Next base: position 10,458 of record JANHAO010027358.1, on the reverse strand, counting down.
TCGTATACCATCGAGAAGGGTGTTTCTCCTATGGCATTGTAAGGTGTGGTCCAATAGGCCTAGAGCACCTTCAATACCTCATCTACCCATACCCTCTTTTTGGCCTATAGTTTTTTTTTCAAAGTCTATTTGATGATCATGTTAATGGCTTCAACTTGCCCATTAGCTTGTGGATGGTCTATGGCTAAGAAACTCTTTGTAATCTTAAAATCATTGCAGAACTTGAGGAACTGCTCACTATTGAACTGAGTCTCATTGTTAGTTATAATTTGCTAGGGGACTCCAAACCTGCAAATGATATTATTCCATACAAATTTTTCTATCTTTGCAAAGGAGATCTCTGTGAGCTCCTTTGCCTCTGCTCATTTGGTAAAGTAATCTATAGCTATCACTACATGCTTGCAATTTTTGTGGGCTATAGGAAACAGTCTTATTAGGTCCGTGCCCTAAATTGCAAAGGGTCACAGACTAACCATCTATTACAAGTAGGCTGGCAGGGCTTGCAGGACCTTTATGAATCTTTGACATTTATAACACCTCTTAACAAGCTCAATCACGTCTTATTTCATCGTGGGCTGGTAGAATCCTTGCCAGAGAGCCTTTTAAGCTAAGGACAGCCCCTTAGCGTGATTTCCAAAATGGTAGCATGGATTTCCTCCAGGATGGTATCGCAATCAGGCCATCAATGTATCTTAAAAGTGGGGTTGATAACCTTTTTTTATACAACACATCATCGTAAATGCAATATCTGGCCTTTTGAGTTCGCAATCTTTGGGCCTCAAGCTTATCCTCTAGTAGTTTGTCACTTTGCAAACAATCCAGGATTGGGTTCATCCATGATCCTATTGTCCTGGTAATTGTCATGGAAGCATCTTTCTGTCCTATGCTCGAGAACAAAAGGAATTCTGCAAGGATCGCCCCCAGGAAGTCAGCATCCTTAGTTATGGCTAGGTGAGCCAAGGCATCAATGTGTGCATTTTGGCCTCGTAGTATTTGATTGACCTTGTAATGCTGAAATGACCTTAGCAATTCTTGAACTTTCTGTAGGTAAGTAGTCATCTTTGATTCTCGAGCTTGGTACTCTCCTTGCACATGATAAATGACGAGCTGTGAGTCGCTAAAGATTTTTAACTTTTCAGCTCTCATCTCCTTCACTAGTTGCAACCCATCCACTAGCACTTCATACTTAACTTCATTATTGGTGGCCTGAAAATCAAATCTCAACATGCTAAGGATCTTATGTCCCTCTAGATTGATGAGAAGCACCTCTGCTCCAGCCTTTTGATTGGTTGATGACCCGTCAACATATAGCTCCCACCACAAAGCTTCTAAAGCTTTTATCTCCTCTTGCATGGGCCCCATGAATTTTGCAATGAAGTCAGCCAGAGCCTACCCTTTGATCACTGGTCTGGGTTTATACTTGATATTGAATTAGGTGAGCTCAACTGCCCATTTGAGCAATTGACCTGAAGCATCCATCTTCTATAAGACTCGCCTAAGTGGGAATTATGTGAGAACCCTTATGTTGTGGGCTTGGAAATAGGGTCACAGTTCCTTGATGCAATGACTAGGTAGTAGGCGAGCTTCTTTATAGGTGAATACCTCATCTCAGTGTCTAGAAGTCTTTTGCTCACATAATAGATAGGGAACTAAGCTCTTTTCTCTTCTCGCACTAAAGCCACGCTAAGGGTGTGTGATGTGACTTGTCAAGGCTATCAAATTAGAAATTTATAAAATCGGGTTACCTAACTAATTGTAGTATATGGCAACACCGGGTCGAACACAAAGATCATTTGTTAGATGATATCAATTAATTAGGAGCTGGAAATAAAAGGAGAGGTTGGCAGAAAACTACACTAAGCAAACACTAACAGAAAACTAACAAAACAGAAACTAAAATAGAAATAGATAAGCAACCAGTCAAGGGAATTAACTTGAGATTAATGTTTTCTTAATCACTACATATTCATTCAATTGTTGTTAATCATAATAAGAATTCCTGAAATGATTAATAAGCTCTATACAGAACTCAATCACAAATAATCCATCAAGATCTTAATGCATTGCTTGATTTTCCTATCCTCTTTTAGGGTAATTATCAAAATCTCAATAACCATATTAATATTTAAATTAAATGGATCCATTCAACTTAGATATCACAATAAAAATAAAGAGGAAATGATGAGAAATGACTAGCAAATTGAATGTGAAATGAAGGAGCAAGATTTTCACATTAATCTTCAAGTGTCAACCCCTTGTGCTGATACGAAGTTAGCCTTCCATGGAAGGCCAAAAAATACAGAAAAAAGGAAGAACAAAAGCTTGCTCTCTACACAAAAAAGAACTCCTAAAAATACTTGAAAAACTAAATAAAAAAACTCTCAAACAAAAAGATTTTGCCCGGGTAAAAGGAGAAGCTAGTTGCATATAGATGGATAGGTAATGATGGCTGACTGGTGTAGTCTACTATTGCCATTGCATGTGGTGCTCTATACAGACTACTTTCTCTTTTTTTTCTACTGACTTATGGGTCTCAGCTGGCTGAGTGTTTGCTGGATCAAAGGATGGTCAAGTGGGCTTAAGATTCATGCCAATTGGGGGCCTTAGAAGTCCAATTCTACAGAGTCCATTTTTGAAGTATTTTTGTCCCTAAATTGCAGCTCATTTTGCATGCCTAATTTGCTGGATTCAAGTCTGGAAGCCTCATGAAAGTTGGAGCCTTATGTCTTACCTTCCATTTGGGCTTAGTTTTACCTTATTTGGACTTGTATAACTCCAGATATGGCTTGTTAAATGCTTGAATGTCAGGTTGCCAGGGACAGGGCTAAGATAGTATTTTGATTCTAACTTCAACTCCAATTTCAGATAGCCAATTACGTGATTCAGCCTTGGAGGTCTTCATGAAGTTTGCAGAGCTATCTCTTAGCTTTGTACAAGATAAGAATCACATCAATTAGATAAGTGTATATCGAGTTATGCTCAAAATATAGAAACTGCTCAAAATGGTCAATTATGCAGAATTTTGTAAAATGAATCCAATTGACATTACATTATAAATACATCTTAATACAGCTGGAAAAAAATAATTTTGGAACTTAAAATGCTAAGTGAGAGGACAAATAAATGTGTCAAATATTTTGTTATTAGCGTGTTGGGACACTCCCAGGTATACGATCAACTTCTCACCCTCTTTTGGCTTAGACAAGAGTGGAGCTCATTTGAGATACAATTTGAGTTCTTGGAAGGTGACCTCACATTCTTACATCCATTCAAACTTCTTTACCTTCTTCAGAGTATCAAATAAAGGGACAAATTTATCTGTCGCCTTTGAGATGAATTTGCTAAGCGCTGCGACTTGGCCATTCAAGCTTTGCACGTCTTTGGCTATAGTGATGGATCGCATGTCAAGGAGAGCTTTAATCTTTTCTGGATTTGCTTCGATCTCTTTACTATTCACCATGAAGCTGAGAAACTTTCCCAAAGCAAATCTGAATGTGCACTTATGCTGGTTCAACTTCGTCTGGTACCTCATCAGGACTTGAAACATTTCCTCCAAATCACCGACATGGTTAGTGAGTTGTTTGGATTTTACCAACATGCCATTCATGTACACCTACATTATTTTGCTGATCTAATCTCAAAATATTATGTTCACCAATCACTGGTAGGACACCCCCACATTTTTAAGTTCAAAGGGCAATACCTTATAGCAATACAATCTGTGATCGATGATAAATAAGGTGTGCTCTTTATCCTATGTGGCCATTGGGATCTGATTATATCTTGAGTAGGCATCCATGAAGTTAAAGAGTTCGTGTCCTACTATTGCATCCATGAGCTAGTCGATCCTTGGCAAAGGAAAGCTGTCTTTTAGGCATACTTTGTTGAGGTCAGTGAAGTCAATGCAAACCCTCCACTTTCTATTTTTCTTCTTTACATGGATGAGGTTGGCCACCCAAGAGGGGTAATGGGGTTCTTGGATAAACTTATTCGCCAGTAGCTTATCCATCTTTTCCTCCAGTGTGGCATAGCACTCGGTAATCATTCGTCTTCTCTTCTGACAAACTAGCTTGTGTCAGGGATTGATATTAAGCTGATGCGACATAACCCCGGGGTCAATGCCCACCATGTCTTTGTAGTTCCAAGCAAAGACATCTAGATTTTCCTTGAGAAAATTGGCTAATTATGTTTTCACTTTAGGTGGTAAGCTCTTCCCCAACTTGAGACATCTTTCTGCGTCTACTTCATTAACCTGCAAATCTTCAAGCTCTTCAACAAGCTTGATAGCTCATTCAGTATCCACCTCACAGGGGTCATGGTCATGACTGATCTCCTTAGTGCTCATGGTTTAGGCCTCCCCTCCAAATACCACATGTACCTTTTTTCTTTGTGCCTTGAGTTTGACTTCATCCTCATAACAGCGCCAGGCCACATGCTACTCTCTCTGTATGCATCCAACTCTATTTGGTGTCAAGAATTTGATGGTAAGCATCTTCGTCGATGTGACCATATTGAGGTCGTTCATCACAGGTCACCCCAACACCACATTATAAGCCAAGGGGTAGTCTATTATCAAGAAGTACACCATGATAGTCACTTGGTGGTTCGAGCTCCCCAGAGTAAATGGGAGTCTAATTTGTCCTACCGATAGTATCTTGTCTCCTGTAAAACTATAGAGAGGCTCAAGGGAAGGACTTAACTTGTTTGTGCTTACACCCATCTGGTCAAAATATCCTTTATACATTACATTGATGGAGCTGGTTGTATCAACCATTATCCTTCTCACCTCGGCATTGCCAATCTTGGCTCAGATGACTAGTGTATTGCTATGGAAAGCATGAATGCCTCATACATCTTCTTTCATAAATGTGATGCTGTCCGAGGTTATTTTAGCTTTCTTAGTGAGTCTTGCACATTCCACATGGCTCGTAAGTAGGACACAGTCCACTACTCACATGTAGTAGTCACGTGACCTGCTCGAGGTACCAGTGATGTAAGGTCCACCATGAATGATGAATATGGTCCTCATAGAGGGCACTTCCTCACACTCTAGGGTCTGCTAGTGCTAGTGCTACACCGATTGCTGAGGACGTGGAGGTCATTATCCTAAAGGTTTAACCACGTAATCCTTTAAGCGACCTCTCTTAATGAGGCCCTCGATGGTGTCTTTTAGTGCCCAGCAATCTAAGGTATTATGCCCAACTTCATTATGGTAGGCATAAAACTTGTTTTGATTCCTCCACTTGAGGGGGACTTTTAAGGGTCTGGGTTTCCCAAAGTCTTTGTTGTCCCTCTCAGTAGCAAAAATCCTATCGAGGGTGTCTGACAAGATAGTATAACTGTCATAGCAACCTTGGTGTTGAGGCTGCTCATTCCTGACCTTTTTCATGGCCTGACCTCCAAAGCTACTCTTTTGGCCCTCTCCGTGATTCCTGTTGCTAGCTCTCTTCTTACTCTAGTTGAAGCCACTTCTTACTCTAGTTAGAGCCATTTGCCTTCTCCTTCTGGTTGGGTTTCTTTAGGCCAAAGGTTTCCTCCCAACGAATCTCTTTGGTAGCACACTCATAGAACTCATCCAAACTCTTCACCAGAGACTTGTATATGTCCTCATACAACTTCCCATCCTTATGAAGCCTAGCTAAGATAGCTATGAAAACACTCTCATCTGATAGGTTCTCCACATTACTGACCTCGAGTTGGAATCAGGTGATGTAGTCTTTGAGCAATTTATCTTTTCACTAAAAGACTGACTTTAGGTGGCAAGATAGGGCGAGTTATTTCTTCAATGCCTTGTACTGGTTGAGGAATCTCACCTGACATTCCTCCCAATTATGAATACTGCGGGTTGGGAGGCTCTTGAATTATGTTCGAGGCATCTTTCTAAAAGTGGTAAGGAAGACTCAGCATTTCACCAACAGGTTGGAGGTTTGAAGGTCCATTTGGACATTGAATGCATCCAAGTGGCTATATGAGTCACTATCTCTATTATATAGCTGGATATTTGGGACCTTGAACCTACAAAGAAGGGGTTCTATTCCAATTTCTTTGGTGAACAGTGTCCTTTTCTCATATGAGTCTTAACTACTTTAGGCCATAGGCCTTTTTTCTCGTTGTTTCACCTTCTAAAGCAACTTTTCAATCACTGGGTCCTGAGCCTCGGATCGATGACTGATGGTTCACCGGCTCCTATCATCTCGTTAATCATAAGAATGGTGATTTGAAGTTTTGTGCCTCTAGTTGTGTTAGCGGTCAGGTAAGTAGCATTTTGACCTACACCTATGGTCAGTCTCATTAGAGCTTTCTTCTCGGTGCAAGCTCTCGAGCCGTTGATTGTTTCTTTCATCTTTATGAACTCGATGAATCTCTGAACTTAGTCACTAGTTGGACGAGTGAATTGAACTAACTTGCTAACGTTTAACTCTAATGTGCTCTTCATATTGAGGCCTTGGCTGCTGGGGTCCTCCTTCAGGCATAGTGACTCCAACTTGTCTCTGCACGCCTTAGACTTATGCTTAGGCCAATGCTCTAACCATAAAGTGATAGGTTAGTATGGAGTGGGAGGTGTCATGCCAACAACAGCACCTATCATAGGGGTAGTAGAGTCCTCGTTACAGTTGTGCCTAACCTTCGAGTTGTCCAGTGGTGGCATCTGTGCTTTTAGTGGCTTTTCCTTTTGTTAGTGTAGTTAAAACAGTTTGTTAAAAATGAAAAAAAAAAAAAAAAGCACCGGGGGCCTTCCTTCTAGTGCTAAAATGTTGACGATAAAATTTAGTTATGTAGATCCAAATTTCAATCAACAGGAATGGTTCTCAAAACCTCCAAGCTACAGGCTAATAATGCAAGTTTTAACTGAGGAAAAAGAGAAAAGGAGGAAGAGTGATGGACACCAGAGCTTTTTAATGTGGTTCGTCTAAAGCCAATTTAGCCCCTATGTCTATGGTGGTTTGTATTAGTTTTGTATGGTGGTTTCTCTGTGCAGTGTAACAGAGTTACAATTCCAGTGCTCTCTCACTGTTTTAGCAGAGTGTTTACGTGCAATTGCTCTTCCTTTTACAATGATATATCCCTCTCCCATTTATAGAAGCTGGGATAGTTATAAATGTAATTTAGTAAATAGAAAAAATGATTATTTTCACCATCATAGGCAATAAATGCTTGACGGATAATAAATGCTTAGCATTTTAATATCAGATTTTGGAGGATAACGTGTCAGTTTTGGGGGCTGACTTGTCAGTTAGGAGAATGTACCTTTAAGTGCTGACTAGACCCTAGGCGTTCCATACATAATCCTTAAGACAGCTTGCTAGGTAGTCTGAGCTCACATTAGATGACCTGCTAGCTGTATTGGTGGGCTTAGCGAGGTAGTCCAAATTGGTTTTCTGGAAGACAACTAGGGCAGCACACATTGCTTAGCAAGAAGGAATCTATTCTCGGCAAACTGAAACTTGTCTTGATCTCACCTCGTGTCCCTAGCTCGTAGCTAGCAAGCTGGCACCTCCATTATGCAAACTCTGTTAAGTGACCTCTAACGTTGGGTGATTTGGACTTTCTGACTGGACCTAGTCTCTTGTTGGGCTTCGGTTGGCCTATTTTGTACTGTTCGAAAAATATCCATAACAATATACAAAATAAAAAGGGAAATTATGCTTTATCTGTTCATGGTTTTGTCTTTTTTCACTTAACTAATATGTGTTTTTAGATGATGAAATTTATCTATCTACGGTTTCTATCGTTAGCACTTTATTCACCTAATGTTTTTTCCATCTAAAATTTAATGAAAACTTTAGATTTTCCCTAATTTTCCTAAAATTAAATCTATTTTCAAACTAATTTTTAGAAAATTAAACCATGTTGCTCCTTATCTTCGTTATGCAACGTTATTATTCATTTTCAGAAAAATTAAATTATTTTCTTTTTTTTAATGTAATTGTTAAATTATTATTTGTGATTCCTCTTATGATGCAATTATTAAGTTATTATTTGTAAATTTTAAGGTAATTTTAATTTGCCTTGTAATTATTACAAAAGTTTTAGTATGTTTTGAAAGAATCATAACAAAACCCTGAATTATTACTCATTCAACCATATTAAAAAAGTAAGAACTACTTAAAAGAAAAAAAAATCTCAAATGTTGTAGAACCATAAATCATTACTCACTCAACCATCCTCAATCTAAAAGTTCGATCTTATCAATATTAGCCATGATGAAGAAGAGAAATAAAAACATGCATAATGAAGAAGAGGAATCATATGGTTTAATTTTCTAGAAATTAGGTTTAATTTTAGTAAAACTAGAGGAAATTTGAAGAATATGCATTGCATATGCTTTTTTTATTAAATTTTGGATGGAAACAATATTAGGTGGATAAAGTGCTAACAATGAAAATCATAGGTAAGTAAATTTTAACACTTAAAAACATAGGTCGATTAAGTGAAAAAGGCGAAACTACATGTGAGTAAAATGTAGTTTTCTCAAATAGAAATGAATTTGATGAAGGAAAAAGACAACGGTCAATTTATATACTTTAAACAAGGTATAAAGGTGGATCAGAGTAGCTAAAACACTTCACTTGACTCATGTTAACTTTTCTATTAGTAACTGGATGAAAATACCAAAATTAAACCAATTTAAATATTTGAAAGATCAAAATCAAGCACAAGATAATCAAAATAACACAATTTATATTAGAAGGACTAAAATTTTATTTAAGCCTATATTAATCTTTGCTAGTTTTGTAATCTTAAACTAGTATTGCACTCATATGATGCATGGATTAACAAAAATTTAAATTATTAATAATAAAAATAAAAATTAATATAAAACAATTGATTATTATAATGAATTATTTTGTTTATATTATTTAAACTAGTTAATGTGTAATTAATGTATTATATAAATATTTTACATTATGTATATAAAACATTATATATATATATATATATTAGCTTGTACCACATGCAATGCACAGGTTTAATAATTTTATTTAATAGCAATTTATAATATGAATTTAAATTATAAAATATAAGATATCTAAATATTAATAAATTATCATTATATTTTTACCTATTAAATGACTATATGATTGGTATAGTTATATTTGTTTTAATTGTAAATGAACATTACATTTCTTTTAATTTGATAAAATTGTAACATTAATATTTCAAATTAGTTAAATTTATCATTTGAATTTTTTCATATTCTCAAAAATATTTTATTAATATATGAATACTCAGGTAAATTTATTTGTAAATTATTTTGTTTAAAAAAATAAAATTAACTACTTTATGTCAAAAGATTTAATTATTTAATCAATAAGAGTTCATATATTATTATAACTAACATATTATCTTCAAAAAACATACATCTTAGAAATTTTTTTTATGAAATTTTAGAAATATTTTAAATTAAATTTGTGCTAAGTACTCAAAAATAATAAAAATTTCAAAATAAAAAAACTATAAAATATCAAATTTTGTTGAAAATATTCTAAATTAAATTTTGAAAAAAAATAAGATAAAGGTCGAAGCCTTATACTGTGGAAACTGAAGCTCAACTATAACAAGATAAGGTTGAAGTTTGAGATAAACTTTAAGTCTGTATTCTGGGATGCAACAGCTAAAGTTTAATGAAGATAATATTGATTTATTAGGATAAAGTTGAATATTTTTCTTCTTATCTTATTAATTTAGTTTCACTTATAAATATAACTTATTTCAGATTTTATAATACAAAATCAAAAACGAGGAAGAAAATTAAGCTAGCAAATTTATCAGTTAAATAGAGTTTTTTTATGTATTGAGTTAAAGTTATGATCAATAAATTTCTCTTTTTTCATATTATTCTTTGAAAATATTCTTCTTTTATTTTATTCCTTTGATTTTTAGTTTCAACATCTAGTATCAGAGCTTGATTGTTATATGACGTCAAATTCAATCCAATTGTAATTTCCTAAATTGAATAATAAAAACTATGACAACTGAGATGTCCAATTGAAAGTATTCTTCAAATATCAGAATTTGTGAAATTTGGTAGAAACTGACTATATCGAAATATAAGACTAAAAAAAGGAATTTGATGTACTGGAGAAAGATAAGAAAGATGTACTAGTGGAGACTCGAAAGAAAGATTAAAAAATATTATATGCAATTTTTCAAGCCATTGAGGAATCAATATTTGGAAACATATTATGTGCCAATACAACAAAGAAGGTATGGGATATTTTGCAAAAATTCTACAAAGGTGATGATCGTGTCAAAAGAGTATAGCTACAAACACTATGAGGTGATTTTCAGTCATTACACATGAGCGACTCAGAATCAATTTCAGCCTACTTTGATCGAATTCAGTTTGTAGTCACCAATGTGTGATCAAATACAGTCAATGTCTTGAAAGGAAATTTTCCCCATATAAAAATCATTTATGTGATCAATACAGAGAGGAAGGCAATTTTGGTGCAG
>JANHAO010027357.1:0-10869 GCA_026873985.1 Saraca asoca | reverse complement strand
TCTTTTATAGTTTTTATGGTTTCAAGATTTTTATAGTTGTAGTTTAATTTTATTTCCAGAAGTTATTGCTTTTCTTTTATTTCTTATTCTTCTTCTCTTATCTTCTTTTACTTTCTTTATTAACCTATCTTGCTTTCTTTAATCTTGTTTTATTTATTTCTATTCTTGATCTTTCTTTATTTTACTGCATCTTATCTTGATTGTTTCTTTCTTTATTACATCTACTTTTTTATTCTTGTTCTTGCATTCTTGCATCTTGTTTTAATTATGATCTACTTTTTACTATTTCTTTTGGTTGTTATAATCATGCATGACTAGATACCTACTCTAGGATTGGGATTAGCCCATCTATGAGTTCTTTGGCAATTGTTTAAGCAAAACCCTTATTATAATTGTTTAGTCTAATTGGTTTAACTATTATCCCTACATAAAATAATTTGTCTGATCAACTTGTTGTCTAATCTTAGGTGGATAGTTGAGGAACTGAAAGGTAAAAATTATTGTCGAAAACCTGATAGTTAAATAAGAGAATCCTAGTCACGAAAGTATATGGGAATCTCTTAGGATCAAACTGGTTAGCATAGAACTTAAAGTGTCTAAGTTTAATTTAATCCACAAAATTAGGTATTAGATTGAATTAGGTACGATTGTTAGACCTCAAAAGAGGCTAGTAATTAATGTAGGCCAAATCAGCCCCAATTGCTTAAATAATTATGATAAGTAAATTTTATAATGTTTGTCAAGAATCATAGGTGAAATGAGTCCTAATCCTAGGCTTTCTGCAATTGATATCTTCTTTAATTACTTCTTTATTTCTTTCTTTAAATTTCTTCTTTTGTTTTCTATTTTTCTTTCTTTCTTTATTTCTATACTATTGATTTGGATAGTAAAATTGTAAAGATTCTAGTAATTGAAATAACTTCCCTGTGGGATCGACTTGTATTTGCCGGTACTAGCTACAACTACACCGTGCACTTGCAAATTTACATACATTAATGGTTTCTTCATGTCTTGTCTTCTAGTTAGTTTGCCCCTCACTTCAACACTACTCTATTTTGAGTTTCTCGCTTCTCTTCAACTTATACTCTTTACTCAATCCTCAATTTTTTTATGGGGGGTCAAAACAATCTTTTGCCAATGATTTTCTATAGAATGACAATGTTTGCTATCTTCTTTTTGGATCATTTGGACCGAGAATCAGGAGTGTGTGATCCATTCCATGAGGGATAAACTACAAACTGGAATTTTAAGCCTTTTATTGATGACATATGGGCTTCTTGAATGTTAGTGGTATAGGCCCAAAATATAATAGGTCAAATTACTCTTCTACCCTCTATAACTTTCCTTAATTTTTAATTAAATTCGTATAATTTAAAATTTTTAAATTGAATCTTTATATTTATTTCTCATTTCTAATCAGATGTTAAAATAAGGTAAACTTGAATCTTAATCTGGTGTGCCATCCAACATTATCTTTTACAAATGCTCTGAGTCTGATGCACTTAAAATTTAAAAATGTCACTAAAAGTAGTCTAATTTTGCACAATTTTTTAGTTTTGGTGAAATGTTTAATTTGCATGCAGATGTGGCTCTCATGATCATAACTTATATACTCTTGATTACAAAAACATATTATCTCTATAAGCTACAATGTGGAGGCAACATATATAGGCCACCTGTAATTGATGAGGAGAATTTTTTCTATTTAATGTCAATATAGTAGTTGTTGCTTACTGCTTTGGTATTAGAAATGCACGCTTGGCTTCTATGCAGATCCTTTTTTTATTTTGATGGGGGCATTTTTTTAGTTGGAATATATGTATACATGCATACATGTAGATCATTATTTTTGCTTGTGCCTGACTACAATGTTGTTGTACATTTCATGATTTGTTTTCAAATCATGACCTTTGTCATACTATATGTATGTCTTGTGAATGTCAATATAAATGGTTTATTTTTGCTATAATTGTTGATAAAATCTATTTTATGTTACTTGGTATAGAGTAGATATCCAAATATTACTAGTAGTATGCTTTTGCTTCTAATAGGCCAAAATGGATTACGAGTTAGCTATCTTCTACTACCAAACAAATTTAGATTGTTAGGGAAAAGGATCAACAATAATGTCTTGTTTTGGATTTTTTCCAGCATTATATTTCTTTGGTTTTAGTGATGGATACTATTTATGGATGATATTTATAAAACTTTTGGTTTGTTAGACATAATATAATGATACTGGTAGGTGTATCTTTTATGTAGGTTAAAGGTGCACTTTATGTGGCTTCTATTGGTGGCTATATGATGGTTGTGTCAATAGGGGTATGATGGATTGCACTCTTATGACATACAATCAAAGCTTAGATTTTCTTAAAGTTAGTAGTTGTGCACTAATAATAATATATAGTGCTAGTACACGGTCATTTTTGGGTTTTGGATTTAGAAATAGCAAATCACTAAACAAGCCAATGATTAAAAACTCACAGAGAAAGGAAAATTGAAAATAGGAGCAGCTATAATAGTTAATATTACACTTGTTATAATAGCTTCTTTTCATATTCAGAAACATGCCAATATTCCACCACCATTTTCTCAACTATGAATGTGAATGTGCTACTACCGTCACCTATTTGTTTTATCCAAAAAAAAACACTTGTTAAATATGAAGTGAACATATCTTTTTATCAAGCTGAGATTAATTAGAACGCTACAAATCTAACTTATGGGGTGCAAAATAAAAGATCCAGTCCCTACTACTTTCTAATATATATGTCCTTGGCCTTCCCTTTTGGCAACTTTATCTCATACTAGATTGTCATGCCTTTCATTTTCACCATTCAACTCCCGTAGCCTTATGAAGGTTGCAAAATGCAGTACTAGTCTTAACCCAATAGTGGTCATCAATTGACATAGTCTTAACCCAATGACACAACTAACATAAGTTATGTCATTGACTTTGGATTTTAGTATGTAAGGGTACTAATACATTGACTAGTCATTACTATAGCAGAGCCAAAGTGAAATTGACATATTTATTTACAAATTCTAGGTTTTTCCATTTAGTATCCCATGGCTCCATGAGTTAGAAGTCGCTGTGTTTGGTTCTCTAGCTATCACTTAGAATGGAACCAATATTTATTCTCTATACTGTTGTTCTATGTATGTGGTTAGTCTTTCTAACTATTTGTGTCTAGCATAACTTTCTCCTTATACAAGCATGTGGTTCCACCTGTTCTGGCAGTTATTTGTTGCTTGGTGGATGGCCATGTCCTTGCCTTGGATCCAGATGGATCCATAATTTGGAAGGTATAAACCTTGTTGCAGTTGATTTCATAATTTAGGTCATGTCATCAAAATACTTTACAACTTACATGTATTGATGAATTTGGCTTAGAAAACAATTGACGGTCCAATTTTTGCTAGAGCATGCATATCTTATGCCCTTCCTTCTAAGGTATATCATACTCTTCATAAATTTTATAAAAAAATCAATAAGTATTTTTTTTCTAGAGAGATCTACTTTCACCACCATTTTCTTTTTGTTTACCCTCTTCATGTCCTTTGTGAAGCAAGAGATTTAAGAAATGGTGTTGGATTCATTCTGAACTTAATGGATGGCATGAGAGTATGCTATTGATGTTCAAAAATAAAGTTCTTAGTCCATAGAATGCTATTGATGTACGAAAATAAAGTTCTTAGTCCATTGTGGTTAGATAAAATTGTCTTGAGATGCTACATTGGTGCCATGCCTTTTTCCCTGCAAGTGTCCCTTAAAACATGTATATGGAAAATAAATGTTAGGTAAAACTTAGAAGTCAACACTAGAATATTTATATAGGTAAATAACATTGACATCCCTAAGATTTTGGTATGGTCACATTGCTATTTTGTGATGCCAAAATTGATTTATTGATGTTATTAATTGTTTTATTTTGTTTGTTCTTGCTTAGGTGCTTTCATGTTCTAGAAATGGAAGTGCATACTCATTCAAATAGGTGAAAAGGAGCAGTGTTTTTTTATGCATTGGTTCCTATTGTATTGGCTTTAGATCAGTCACTCTTCTCCTTTTAAATAATTATATTTGATACCTGCAATCAAAGTTCTTTTTGATAACAAGAAAAAAAATTATTAAGATAAGTTTTGTGATCAAAGTTAATTGCTAGGCCTATGACTCTATTTATTGCCTATAGGTAATTGTAATTGCTTTCCTTTTTCTTCTCCTTCCCTTTTAATCAAGCTAAATGTTTATTAAATGTAATGTCATTTTTTGATTTGGTTTCATATTTTAGTGTGATGCATATTGTATTATGGTAAAAAATCTCTGGATATGATCTTGTTAACATTGGAGAAAAATTATGTCACGCCTCGATCCACGGAATGTGACTGGCGTAGATGTCACTATCAGGAAACCTTCTAGAAGCCTTACCATGCAAACAACGTACCAATGACTTACTATTTCATCAATCTATGATGAAATATTTATATATTAAATTCTAATAAAAATTCAATAGAATTTTCTCTATTTTCTAGACACTTGGCCTCAGGGCGTATACAACAACACAAGGGCTACATGCCCACTACAACCTGTGCAATGTTACAACAAACACCATGGCCCAGATTACGCAATCTACATCCTACTGGCACTCAACAACCATAATATATGCATATACAATCCTACCAACTGCCATTCAATTTCCACTAATTATATACCTTTATTCTCTACAAGAATGATCCACTTGATCCATGAGTAAATCCTGTATCAGTCTAGGGAGGAAGAACAGTAAAGGAATCTTGGGGCTCTAAAAAACATGGAAAAGAAAGGGGTGAGTTTCATTGAAACTCAGTGAGTAAACAATCTCATGATCACCAAAAAACCCCATTTAAAAATCATGCTCGAAAGTATATATATATATATATATAAATATAGCCGTGAAGATATGCTTACTCGTTCTACTACCATAATCTCAATATACATTTGAAAACTATAATTTAGCAAGAAAGTCAAATGATTGAAAACATGATAATTAACAACATAATAATAAGTATCAAAATATACTATTATGAAAATATGCTCATCATTATGTAATATGGAAGAAAGTCAATAAAGATTTCTAAAAGTTATCAATACTTAACTCTAAGAGGGAACCATCTCAATATAAGTATGATCTATCCAACACGTTGTCAGATTCTCATACTATCATCCCTATCCCACCACATATATCTCTCCATTACATATTCACAAGTGCACTTGTGAGTTCCCAATGAATTCTCCAATGGATCTAGTATCTCAAATCAATTAATTTAATATATCAGGTAGTATAAATCTCAAAATAACAGCATTTTTTTCATATCACAACATATAAAAGTCCTTGTTCGCGTAAGCAATGTTTATCAAACATACATTAACTTGCCAAAACATTTTCATATCCATTTATCACATAGAAAAATGGTATCATCAATTCCAATAACATAAGGCAAGATGAAAATGCATAATTTTTGTCACGAAAAACTAATTCATGTATACATATAACATATAAATATACTTTCAAAATCACTTTAACATAAATATAGGAAAATCCCATTATTTAAAAAGGATTTATAATATTCCATATAATAAAATTATTTTATATTTACAAATGGGACTATTAAGTGAGGAGGATTATCCACTCACCTTAGATACACCTTAGAAGCTAGATCAACTAACTTGGAGGATTGAATCACTCAACCTAGTTAGGTACAATCAATGTTGAAATTAGAACTTGAACTTAGATTTAAGGATCTCTAGCTAAGCACACCATCAAATATTAATATTAGATTTCAATATCTAAGCTAAACTTTCACATTCAAGTAGTAAAGCTACCCACTTGGGTTTTTTTAAGCTGAAACTCCAAAAATTGAAAATGGGTGTGCTTGATCCTTCAATAGAAACTTCTTTGAAGCAAATCTACAAGAAAATTTTCAAATGTTTTCAACTTGGAGGTGAGGGTTTTAAACTAACCCATCTTGAAAACTTGCTATAAAGTTACTATAAAATAAATCTTTTATTCTAAGATTACTCACCACTGTCCAAAGTGTAAGTGGGTAGCTTGGCACCGGCCAGATCGCCGACAGTGAGCCAGTTCATGATTTGGTCATACAGCATGTCGGTGAAGGAGGGAAGCTACTGAGCTAGGCTAGAGAAGGAAAGATGCCAAAGAGATAATCAAAGGAGGAAGAACGATGTGAGCTCACCAAACAAAGGAGAGCTAAAAAGCCAAAGTCGCCAATGATCATGTAGCAGCAGCAGCTTGGAGCTCTCTGGTTATAAGGTGTTCAGTTGAAGCTGCAACATGCACAGGGAGGGAAAAATGCCAGAAATGACACCAGAGAAGGAGAGAAAGGTGGCTGGCCACTGGAGGTAGCTAGATGGTGACGGCGCAAAGAGAAACGGAAGCTAGCCAAAGCAAAGGAGGTTCGACTGGAGAGAGAGCTGCTCACGAAGGAGGAAGAAAAGCCAGCTAGGAAAAGATATACTTAAAGTAAAATGGGGAAAATTATGTTTTGACCCATTGGTTTTTCACTGCCTTCAAAGAGGCCCTCCTGGAAAAAGGTAAAATTATGTTACAGCCCTAGCAAGAAATTAAAGATTTTCACTTCAGTCCCTCAATAAAATTTTTCTAAATTTTTTTTTATATAAGATATTACAAATTGTGCCTTGAAATCTTACATTGCTGGCTATTTTGCCTTGAAATCTTGCATTGCTAACTATTATTTTTTGTTATCTAACAAACTCATTGTGATAGAAATTGAAGGGTAATGTCACTTTCTGTCAAATTGTTGTATCTTTTAACTGTATGAAAATGGCTCTATTGACTTAGTTGATTTTTTTATATTAACTCTAGGAAAATGGGGATCTACTATGGAATACAATGTTGGGGATCCAATTACTTCATCAGCATATGTTGATGAGCACTTGCAGTTAGAGGATGATACTTCCCACTCTTTTGATAGGTTAATGCTATTCATGTTATTTTTTTCTTTATTAGAGAAAAGGAACCATGTTATCAGGGATTGATTTTAGTTTTGTATTTTAGGTTCATTTGCATTTGTTCCAATTCTGGAGGCTAAGAAGCTGTCTCAACATGCTTCAGTGACTGTAACCAAAGAATTCTCATCTAATAAGTAAGGCTCACTTTCTACCAGCACTATTGACCCACAGAAGGTGAAAGATAGCATATTGGTTTGCAAGAGAGGTTGAAATGGAAGACTTGAAAAGGGCCTAATTGTTGCTCAAGGTGGTGCAATTCGAATGATTCTTCTTCAATTTCTGCTAGCAGCACATATTCTTTACTATTTGAAATTTTTTTAAAAATTAGGATATGTTTAAGTAGAATGTGATTTAGACTTCTTGTGATTTAAAATATTATTAATTTGTTGAGGGGATTTATTTAGTTAAAATTGTACTTTGAGATTAAAACAATAGATACTCAATTATATTCAACACTTTTTTTTAATGGAATAAATGTCTTAATTATTTTTTAATGAAATGAATGTTTTAATTTTTCTCTTCTATACATGCTTCAAATTGGATTTAAAAAAATATGTGACAAATATAAATTAAATAAATACTTATGATTAGCAATAATGTAAAAGCATTACTTATATCTTGAAAATCGTTGCCTATGATTAATTAGCAACGATTTTTGCATGTTGCCTTTAATATAATTGGCAACACTTGTTAACCGTTGCTTATAACATATAATCAATGGTTGAAAACCATTGCCTATGATCAATTGGCAATGATTTTTACATGTTGCCTTTAATATAATTGGCAACAGTCAGAAAGTGTTGCCAAATAAAACAAGAAAGACCGTTGCCTATAACTAAACAATAGGCAACTACTTTTTCAATTGTTGCCAAAAATCCTAGAAAAATTGTTGCCTAAAAGAATAGATAATGCTCGATAAGAGCACAGCCAAAAATCATTGCCTATTCTTTTCGACAACAGTTGTCACACTTTAGGTAACCATTTTTGGCTATTGCCAAAAGTAAAAAATGTTGTAGTGCATTTTTCTATATGATAAATAGATATGAATATGCTTCAGCAGGTTTATGCATGTATTAATAAATGTTGCTGACTCGAATAAGGATTTTCATACTACATGATATTTTTAGATTATTGATTTGAGATCCTGGATCCACTGGAAAAATTCATTGGGAATCCTTAAGTACACTTGTGAATATGTGATGAAGGGATCAGATGGGATAGGGATGATTATATGATAGTATAAGAATCTAACAAATGTGTTGGATAGATTATGCTATATTGAGATGGTTCCCTCTTGGAGTTACCCTGTGGGATTGTAGTTAAATGTTTTGCTATATTGAGTATTGATAAATTTTAGAAATCTTTATTGACTTTCTTTCATGTTACGTTATGATGAACATATTTTCATGTTAGCATATTTTGAGGCTTATTTTTATGTCATTGAATATTATATTTTAAATTACTTGATCTTGTTGAATGACAGTTTTCAAATTTATTTTGAGACTATGGCTATTGAACAAGTAAGTGTATTTTCACAACTATATTTATATTTTAATATAATTTATATATGAGGTTTTGATTTTTATGGGATTGTCTACTCACTGAGTTTCTATGAAACTCACCCCTTTCTTCTCAATGTTTTTAGAGCCCCACGATAATACACCTACCGTTCCTCCACCTCACACTGATACAAGATCTGCTCCTTAATCAAGTAGATAATTTCTGCAAAGTATAAAAGTATACCAATGGTGGAAATTAATGATAGTTGGTAGGATTGTGTTTGTATGCATTTGGTTGCTGGATGCCCATAAGACATAGATTGTGTAATGTAGGCCATTGCATTTTGTTGTGCTGTTGTACAGGTTGTGATGGGCATGTAGCCCTTTTGTTATTGTATAGGCCTTGTACCCTGACATTCGAAAAATGGAGGAAACTTTGTCAGATTTTTGATAGAATTGGATATATGCATATTTAATTATGTATTGGTGTAATTGTATGCCTTGGTATATCATTTTGTATGGTTAGGCTTGTAAGAGATTTCCTAACGGTGACCTTCTACGCCGGTCATATTCTATGGGTCAAGACGTGACATAAGGTCACCTATAAAAGCTATATATAAAATCAACCTTAGAACTGTTAACGTTATAATTATTTTTCAAAAATATGTGGTTCTTATATCATTGTAATTATAATTATTTTCGCCTTGACGTCTAACATAACATGGGCATATTTTGACATGTCACTAATGTGAGGGGCATCAAAGATTTGAAGAAAACAAATTAAGAAACTAACAAAAATAAAGCAAGTAAATAAGCAGTTATTAATATATAATAGCGTGATTGAACGTTTGCTTAGAAGTTACTTATTTTCTCAATTTTATCTTTCAAAGATTAACTTTTTCAATTTTATCATATGATATTTAATTTGAGTCAATTGAATTTCATAGTTACTCAACCTATTGAATTAGTGACAAAAATACTAACATGACTCTATAGAATTGTCCCTTGGATATTAAAAAATGACATAAAAAACAAATAAAAGAAATAAATTTTATTTGAAACTCCAAGAAAAGCTCAAATGACCTTTAACAAAAAGGTACCTACTCCCAAAATCGACACAGACCGGTAGGTAAAGAATACTTAGTAGCATGAGACAACTCTCTTTAAGGAATTTGACAAAATAACTTCGTAATTTAAGGCTTTAATTTAAACGAGATAATTTCTAAATCATATAAAAAATAAAAATCCTTGAACTCTACAAATATCATGCTCCTTAGACTCTTTAGAAATCAAATAGAATATTTAGACATGAATTAAAAATTCCCTTTATATAAGCAAAATTAACCGATATTCTTCTTTACAGTAATCATATTTTCTTGTTATAAAAGTATGAGATCATATTGAAAATCATAAATAAAATTATGAGATCATATTGAAAATCATAAAATAGTCATATTCAGAATCTAAAGAAGAACTAATATTTAACTTGAGAATTACAAGTACTAGATTTGTTATAGAGTTTTCTTTAATTCTCAATAGGATTTACATGTAGTTTTTTAGCTAAAAAATTGAGATCTTTTTTTTTTCTTTTTTACAAAATGAGAGTAAAAAATCAATGAAGGGGGAGCCCTAGGCTATGTTGTATTGCCTAGAAAAAACAATATTGCTTTATTCATAGTTTTTTATCTTCCTATTGGACTAAAATGAAATATTATCTTTCGTTTTTATATTAATGAATTTATTTATTTTTTAAGTCTATGTGTTTTTCTATGAATCATTTAATATCAGGATGTGAATTCTTTTAGTCATGTCAGCCTTTTTATTATTTATTTAATATATCAACTAACAATGTAATCAAGTTACGTCTAAAATGATATCCTGGTTCACAATGTCCAGCAGCAACAACTATGAATGTGTTTGCACCATGTGCTAGCCTGAGCGTGAATTAAAGCCTTGCAACGTCTAAATGAGAGTGAGAAGAAGTCCAAGCCCGGCTGTTGGAGACCATAAAAGTATTCATAATAAATGTGTGAGTGCTTGTGAAGATCTAATGAAACAAGAACAACACATAGAAGATTGTTTGTCTAATCATTCAGAACAAAGTCGAGCAAATTATCATATTAAATTGACTATATCAATTGATTGTGTTAGATTTCTCTTACATCAAGGATTGACTTTTCGTGGTCATGATGAATTTAATGAATCACTTAATTCAGGAAACTTTCGTGAACTCTTACAATTTCTTGCTGATCATAATAATGAAATCAAAAGAGTTGCATTGGATAAAGCCCCTAAAAATTTTAAATTGACATCACCTAGAATTCAAAAAGATATTATTAATGC
>JANHAO010027356.1:0-10862 GCA_026873985.1 Saraca asoca | reverse complement strand
CCACATTTTAAATATTGTTATAATTAAATTTTCTAGTACACTCAACCACTCGTCCTTCCACATATCAATTTTTGCTCAAGTACAAATAATTAAGCCCACCCTTCCGTGTTCAGTCATAACCAAATATTTCAAGGAGAAAACTTAATTCTACCTAGATATATGTATTTATATTTTGTTACCATTTAATCTTGAACAGACTTTTCAGGAAAAGTATGTTAATTCAAGCCCCTGGCCTTCCCATTAATAGCTTATTAGCTTCAGGAATATGATGATTGCTGACATTAAAAAATTACTACCAAAGAAATTTTGTTGAATTCGGATGGGATGCAAGGGTTGCACTTAACTTCTATGATGCTTTCAGCAGTTTGGAGTATATAAAAGCTCAGAAAATTAGGTGAGTTGCAACTGATTTAAAAGAAAAACTATAGATCATGGAAGTTAATTCTAATGATGTGAAGCAACAATATCTTAAAACAAAGATAAAATATAAGTAGGAATCGCCAGTTGCAGTTTCATAAGAAGATACTGGCAGAGGTAGATATCATTGTCTCTCCAACAACAGACTCTGTCCTGCTTTCTCATACTCATTCTCTCAAACTTAATAATAGAAAGTCTTTCACGTCATTTTATTTGGTGAAGATTAGGTGTTACTTAACATATTTTTGATATTCATAACAGTGTGACTGCATACCAGATTGAAGATGATGCCTTAAAGACTAGTGAACTTGACTATATTAATGGAGGTATATATAAAATTCATATCTTGAGTGACATTGAATTAGTTTGCAAGATGATATTGATTGGCTTGTGTTTGCCACCATTTTCAACTGCACTTGTTCAGTATTCAATAGCAAGAAACTTTCTGAGACTTCTTGTAGTGACAGTTAAGGTATGATATTTGATTTATATTAATGAAAATATAACTATATTTGCATGACTTACAGTTGGTGTCTATAATGTCCTACATAGGTTGAATATGATAAAATAGGTTTGCCTATTGGACTTCAATTTACAATTACCATTAAATAATGTTGAGTATTTCCTAAAAGAATTTAAGTGAGAATTCATTTTCTAAGAAATTTAACATTTCCGAGAATTTACTTGTCAACAAAATCAATCTACCTCTCTCTCTCTCTCTCTCTCTCTCTCTCTCTCTCTCTCTCTATATATATATATATATATATAACAGATTGAAAATACGAAAACATCTTCACATGGTAAGTCTAGGAGAAAAAATAAGAAGAAAAAAAAATATTTCGAACTCATTATTTAATTGAATGGAACAACTAAATGCAAATTTAATCCAAACATTCTAACAATAGAAAACACATCAGCACCACCATCAATGAACGAAAAGAATAAAAAAAATCAAAAAGAAAATAAAGAAACCAAAATTGGCACCTTTCAGAGGTTTCAAGAGAGAAATGCAAGATAAAGTATGAGATTCTTTGGTCTGAACAAAGAAATGAATGAAGGAATTAGAGTAAACGAAAGTCAGTGGAACGGAATGACTAAAAGAGATGAAGAAGCTCTACTTTTCCTATAAAAAGAAGATTATAACATCCATGATCCTAGGTTTCCTCTTTGGTCATAGCATCAATGTATTAACAACAGTAAAAGAAGAACGATTTATTACCTTTTAAATTTGTAGTTTTTGTTCACGAATAGTGGTAAAGGAGAAACAAAGAAGGTGAAAGGGAAAGGATAGGGTTTTCATTCGTGACAGGAAAAATTTGTAGAGTAAGTGAAAAAAAAAACAAGTTCTTAGCTGTATTTCAACCTAACTGCCATTAAACACTTAGTACTTAGTGGTGGTTGTACAAAACTGCCATTAAACATTAGATACTTAGTGGTAGTTGTACAAAACTACCATTAAACTTTTGATACTCAGCGGCGGTTTGACAAAATCGCCATTAAACATTCAGTACTTAATGGTGGTTCAACAAAACCGCCATTAAAAACCTTGCTTTTCACGAGCGTTGAACCCATGTCACTTTTTCTGTGTTATTAGTGGTGATTTGGATGAACTGTCGCCCTTGAACCAAAGTTAAATACACGTTTTGTTGTAGTGAATATATTAAGGTAAGAAACGATGCATAAACATAAAGTAATGAAAAATTTATAATGAAGAAGGATTTTATCTGATTTGAACTTGATCTGATTGCATCTTTTGCACATTTTACCTACCTATTTTCTCCTTTTTGTATCTCTTTCATCCTTTACTCACAATCTTATATTTTGTTGCTCTTATTGTTCTTTCTCTCTTATTTGTCCCTTCAACTTTTTAATCAGCTCTTTGGAGTAAGATGATCAAATTTTTTAAATCAATATTTTTCTATCCCCTCTTGGAAATTATGAAGTCAAGCACACATTATCACTTCTACTACTTTACTAGCTATCATGTTAAACCTTAGTAGGTAATCTTTGGGCTTTTCTCCCAATAATTGAGTGATACTTATCAGTATAAAGGTTATGCAATGGCTTACAATTATTCATGAACTAGGGTTTAAATATCTCATTCATGTCCTTAAAGCTCTAGATGTAATCAACATTAGGTCTTTGTGTGTATCCTTTAGCCACAAGCCTTGCCTTATATCTACCAATAGGGCCATCGGGCTTCTTTTTACCCCGAAATAGCCACTTGCATCCCACTATATGCTGTAGTAAGGTTAAGGGGAACAAGCTCCCCAGTTCCATTGTGCATTAAGGCATCAAATTCACTTAGCAAGGCAGAACACCAAAGTTCAATTTTTAGAGCTTGCATGACTGAAATAGGTTCTACTGCCTCTAGTGTTTAAAGGAGAGGTTGACGTGTTTTGCTTTAAAGATGTTGGTTTAGGAATGAGTGATTATCGGATGCATGCCAGTGACTAGTTGTTATAATACATTAGTATTGTTTGTTGTGTTTAATCAGCTTAAATGCGAACTATTAGTTGAGGTAGTTGTAAGGTTATTGGGTGGAAGGGATGGAAGAATTGGTGGTGGAGTATGCATTATGGAATTTGAAACTTTCCATTTGGGGGATGGTAGACTAGTAGAATGGCAAGTTATCGCTAAGTGAACTACACACATAGCAAGTCAATCGTACACAATAGAAGTGATCCGTCAAGCACGCTCTAATGGTCAAGTCAGTAATCTTATAAAGTTTCAGTAAGTGTAGTAAATATGCTCTAAAGAAAGGATACTTGTTGATATATATAGGAGCTAAATGTGTCAATTGTCATACTTTTAGACAAATGATGTATGACCAAGTGTTTTTCATGTATTAGTAGCATAAGTGAGATTCCTATTGGATCGTTACTACAATTACATTGTTTGTGCAGGCCTGGTTCATACCTTTTGTTATGCGTCAGTTGGGTGGTCAATTCATTAAGCCTATGTTTGGCCAAATTCTATGAAGGAATGGATCAACCAAATGCATCAAGTCAATTGACTTAGGTTTGAAACTGCCCTTGCCATAGCCACTTCTTTAACTAGTCTTGGTTAATCGTCTGTTAGAGACTAATGATCATTTTGGGTCATGTTATTTGTCCCCTTCCCCCTTAGTGGGTGCAATGGGAGGCCTGCCCAGAAACCTTTCGTTCCTCTTGGTCAGCTATTATCTATACCAACAATGATGGCCTTTGTCTTCCCAAGGGATGTCGAGACCCCCAAAGGTCACATTGTGATGAGGATCTTATCTAAGTCATTCATCTCCATCTATTCTATCCATTAGATCTTTCCCAAGCTCTTTATAAAAACTAATCTAGGCCACTCAACATCGACTCTATGCTTTGCTTTCAAAAATCCAAACTTGTTGCCACACTCTATCATCCTTTCTAGTGCTTATCCATAATTTTCGATTTCTCCACTATTTCTTTTGTAGGTAAATATTCTGCCATTACTTCTCAACTTTCCTTTTTTCCTTTATTTTCTTCAAAATGCAATGGCAATGGTGACTTTCCTTTGGCAACTGTGTCTCTTGTGCCTGTCTGTCCTTTTCCTAAGTCGTAACAAAAAGGTTGGTATTTCTACTTTCATTTTGCTTTTTTACTCCACCTTTACTAACTTTCACTTGCTCTTTGCTTTGCTTTCAAATTACTGGTTGAATAAATAAGTAATAGAAATCCATCACTCGATGATGGACCCCGAGCAACTAATGAAAATTCATGCCTAAGCTTTGGCTAAGCAAAAGCCTATCATGTCACTGACTGTCCAACTTTGAGTCAGCGCCCTAGGCACTTGATGTCATTAGTAGCCTCTTATCTACTGATTGGCCCATACCCATGCCCAGTCATACCAAGGTGCTATCCTCGTGAAAGCAAACGAGTCTCTCAGGATTTTTCCAAGGGCAAACGGAGTAGCTTTTCTGGTACCATAAATAACTCATGGTATGAAGATGCAAATTATGACACCTTTCTGCTCAGCATTTCCAAGGCCATCAGGGATAAGCCCTTGAAGTAGATTTTAGAAGAGCTGAAGGAAGACTAGGCTCTCTTAGACCTTGATCAATTTTTGTATGGCATTCTCTTTTGTTTACATGCCTTCAATAGACTTTTACCTTTTCTGTACTTCGTCTAATGACTTTTATCAAGCTTCTCGATTGATTGAGCATTCAATGGGCCTTTTGTCTATCATTTTTTTCAACCGTGTATTCTATCTTACCAATCTTTCATGCCTCTAAAGGGCTTTACACTATCACTTTTCTTTTACTAATATTTCAATCATCAGGACCTTTAATGGGCTTTCATAACATCAGTTTATCTTGTGATAGCCTTTGATCATCTTACTTTGGGATTTGCTTCACATGTATCATTTTTTATTATGTGATTGCCTTTTATTAGCACTGAGGGATTTGCTTAGACTTTTTTTAGTGCCAAGGGGTTTGCTTGATTATTTATTAATGTTGAGGGGTTCGCTTGGTCTTTTATTAGTGTCGAGGGGTATGCTTTGTTTTTTATTAGTGTCAAAGGGTTTACTTAGACTTTAATTAGTGTTAAGGGGTTTGTTTAGGCTTTTTTTAGTGTTGAAGGGTCTGTTATTAGTACCGAGAGGTTTACTTAACTTCTTTTTAGTGCTAAAGGGTCTGCTCAAGCTTTTTTAGTGTCGAGAGGTTTACTTGATCTTTTATTAGTGCTAATAGGTATGATCAAATTTTTATTAGTGCTAAGGAGTTTGCTCAATCTTTTTTTTTTAGTGCCAAGGGGTTTACTCAGTCTTTTATTAGTAACTTGTGGATATAGTAATTTCCCCTTTTATTTCATTTTTCCCTATCTACAAGACTTGAAGCTAGTAACATTTAATTTTGTATATGGTACAACTTTAGATTTGTCGCATTCCATGTTTGGGAAATGAGCTTCCTTTGAACAGTCTCCAAGTGGTAAGCACCGTTGAAAAAGCTCTCTTGTATCTTGAATAGTCCCCCTATACTACAACCACTTTCCATCTAGTTGTGCCTTACATGGTCATCTGCTTGTTGGGAGGACTAGGTTTCTCTTCATAAATTTCTTGCTTTTCATGTTTCCATTTGTAATCTTGGCAACTTTTGCCTTGTAACACTTATTTTGAAGCTAAGTCATCTCTCTGGTTTCAATTAACATTCTAACTCTTCCATTCTCCTTTCTTCATTTCCTTGTTACTTGTACTGCTCTCTTTAGTCATAATGTTATTTGTGTTCAATTGGGAGCATGGCTTTGCTTTTGTACATAAGCATGAAAGGAGTTTCAGTGGTAGCAGAGTGAATGGTGGTCCTATATGACCACATAAAACTCAGTGGCTCTTCAAGCCATCTTCCTTTTGTTTTGTTTAACTTTTTTCTTAGCCTATCCAAGATGATCTTGTTTGCTAGCTCAACTTTTCCATTCAATTGAGGGTGTTTAACAAATGTAAATTTTTGCTTAATCCCCAACCTTCATTCAAAGATATATAAGACTCATGCTTTCATTATAGATACATAGTTATGAATATACCTTTGAGAAAAATTTTAAAAGTTGTCACTAATGAATTGCTTGCCATTGTTAGAGATGACCATTATGAAAAAGGCCATACTTAAAAGTAGTTGTTAGTAATTTCCCTAGCTAGAGTTTATTCTTCTAGAAAAATTTATGTGTAAATTATGTTTTTCCAAATGAACTTTATATATTATTTAAGGTTATGGTTGTGAGGGACTCCACCTCAATCCATTTAGTGAAGTAATCGGCTATCACCACCACATGCTTTAACTGATCAGGAGTGACTAAGAACAACCCTAGCAGGTCTATGCCCCAATGGCCGAACGACCAAGGAGTGAAGATGGATATATGCTCTATTGCAGGCTGCCTTTGAACATTTGCAAATTTCTAGCACGTTTCACATCTTCATACAAGTTCTAAGGCTTTTTTTTTTATTTTGGGTCAAAAATATTCCAACTGAATAGCCTTTAATGTGATCGTTACTCTTACCAAATGGCTCCTATAAATTCCTTTGTGAATTTCCCTCGAGACGTAATTCGCTTTACTTGGTCAAAAGCATCTTAGTGATAGGAGTGAAAAACCTTTTTTATATAATGTTGAACTCTCTACATATAGCATCTATGTTTAGCTTTTCAACTTGGCCTTTTCTGTTTTTGCTAACTTTACAACAAAGTCTGCCAGTATTTGAGTCTTTACCGCCTTTCTTGCTTTGTAAATGGGTTCATACTTTAATAACTCAACTGTCCATGCTACTAACTGACCCACTAAACAGGTTTTTATAGAATTTGTCACATCAGAGCATTCGTCTAAATGATAATTTGGTGGCTTTAAAAGTAAGATTTTAACATTTTGGATACTAATAACAAAGCGAAGGCTAACTTTTCTATTTTCTTGTACCTTGTCTCAGCTATGTGCAACATGTGACTGGTGAAGTATACTGATTTTTGCTCTCCTTCTACTTCCTGAATAAACACTAAGCTTACCGCTACTGTGATTACTGTTAGGTATATGTATAATGCTTCTCCCAACTCCAATCGAGAAAGTATAGGTGGTGCAACTAGATATATTTTTATCTTTTGGAATGCTTTTTCACAGTCATTAGTCTATTCAAAATTTTTAACATTTTTAAATAACTTAAAAAAAGGGGCATATATATCAACTGACCTGGACATGAAACATGTGAGAGCTATAACCTTCTTGTCAAGCATTTACACTTCCTTTGTGGTTGACAGCTCCTTATATCAATTATAATTTAGCATTTGGATGGATTGGTCTCTATGCTTCACTCGATTAGCATGAAACCAAGGAACTTTCTTGCCTTTACCCTGAACAAGCATTTTTTGGATTCAATCTCATGTGAAATTTTCTCAAGATTTCGAATGTCTTTTCCAAATCTAGCTAATGTTGCTCCAAGCTCTTTAATTTAATTATCATATCATTAACATAAACTTTCATACTTCTACTTATTTGTTCTAAAAACACCTTGTTCATTATTTTATGATATGTTGCCCCCATGTTTTTTAACTTGAACAACATTACTCTATAGTAGAAGGTCCTTTTATTGGTTATGAACGACATTTTATCTTTGTCTTTAGGGTGCATTCTCAGCTAGTTGTACATTGAAAATGCATCTTTGAAACTAAGAATTTCAAATCTTGCTACATTATCCACCAATTGATAATGTTTGTAAGCAGATACAAATCTTTAGGGCATGCCTTGTTGAAGTCTGTGAAGTCCACATACATTCTCCACCTTCTTGTAACTTTTTTGACTAAGACTTTATTTGCCAGTCATATTATGTGTAGGACTTCCTTGACGAATCTAGCGTTTAGCAGTTTCTCCACTTCTTCTCTTATCACTTTTTGTAGCTTCCAGTCATGGTTCCTCTTTTGCTGTTGCACGAGCTTCATGCTTAGGTTGATTGACAATCTATGGCAAGCCACTCCTAGGTTGATCCATAGTATGTCAGCGAGTGTCCAAGAAAACACTTCGACATAACATTGTAGAAGCTTCATTAACTGATCCCGATCTATTTTTTCTAATTCAACCCTAATTTTGACTACCCTCTTATCATTTTCCCCAAAAACCCGTACTTCCTCTATGTTTGAACCTAGCTTTGGTTTATAAGGATTGTTGTGTTAAAGGTTAAGTAATGTCAAGTCTACCATTTGACACTCATTATTCTCTTCATTGATGATTGTTGATTTTGTTTCACTAATGCCTTCTTAGATCTTGGCCAAACTCACCATGTAACACCTTCGGGTATCCTATTGATTAACCCATACTACCCTAATTCCTCCAATCGTTAGGAACTTTATCAATAAATAGGAAATGGAGACAATGACCCTAACCTGATTAAAAGATAACCTTCCTAGAATAGCATTGTAGGTGCTATTGGGGGTAGCCACAATAAGGAAGGTGATATCCATATTTTTTGTCAACATTTGAGTTCCCAAGGTTAACCTCAGAATCATCATCCCCTCCACTTGAACTTGTTCTCCTATGAAATCAATTAAGACACCTGTGTAAGGTTTATACATATATTTAGGGATATTTAAAGCATTAACAATATGTAGATACAAAATATCAATGGAACTCCCCTTATTGAGGAGTATTCTTTTGAAGATAAAGTTATGCAGTAATGTTGAAATAACCATCGGGTCATCATGATCCTAGTCAATGTCCCTAAAATCTTGTCCTATAAAGTAGATCGGCTTATACTGATTTCTCTTTTTCTTCCCCTTAACCACCATCACCATCCTAAGGTATCTATTTTTAGCATTTTTGGAAGTTCCTCTCCTAACAAAACCTCTAACAATGGTTTCAACTATCCCTAAGACAAGGGTAGTCACTTTGGCCAGCTTATTTTCCAATCGATCAAATCACGAAAAGTAATCCCACTATCTTTGTTCCTTTTCACCATCTTCAATGTGGAACTTTTTGTACTTCGAAAGGTGCCCTCTCCTTATGATTTCTATCTTATCTTTTACGATAACATAGTTATTTGTGTGATGCCCATAATCTTAGTGAAACTTGTAAAATTTTGACTTATTAGTTAGGGGAAACTTTTGCCATTCTTACAAGGAAATTTCATCAGTTTGGCCACCTTGATGTCCTAAACTATGTAGCTTATTAGTGTATTTAACATCTCATAATTATTAAATCATCCCCAGGGGTTACCTTTTCCCACTCGGGATTCTATCTCTGGAAGGTTGACCATCAGATTGTGTGCTCAATTTGTCGTTGGGTCAGTTGTACCTCTTCCACATCAATGTATTTTTCCATTTGGGCTAAGAGCCCTGAGAGGGAAACAATAGTTCACTTAGCCAATGAGTGGGAGAAATAACCAAAGCACAAGCCTGAGTTAATTTGGTGCACTACCACACCTTCGTTGAGATCTTGTATTTCTAATGCAAAAGCATTGAAGCAAGTAAGATACTCCTTGAGAGTCTCATGACATCCCTGTTGGAAATTGACTAAGGCTACAAATGTTTTCCTAGGTACCGTACTAGTTAAAAAGTGCAAGGAAAATTTCTTAGCTAATTGGTAAAAGTTGTCAGTCGATGACCTTGACAAAGTAGTAAACCAATGCAAATCGACTTTCTTAAAGGGTGGTATAAAAAACATGACACATAATGGCGTTTGGAGCATCCAATAACAACATTAAAGCACAGAATGCCTCCAAATGTTCTTACGGATTCAATGTGCCATTGTACAGGTCAATATAGGTTGGTACTTTGAAGTGGGTGGATAAAAAAGGAGCTATCACAACCCCCAAAAATGGGTGGTTCTCCTTCTAGCAGGAGGAAAGTTGCCTGAAGGTCAAGGTTAGGTCCATAGTTGGATTTAGTAGGTCGCAAAGCTCATGTGTGCTGATGATATACTGTACATGATGGCAAACATCAATCATGTTTGGTAAAGTGATAATGACGTTAGGAGCATGGTGATTAATTGGGGTCTAAACTTGTAAAGTCAATAGGAGGAAAGGATGATGGTTCAATGGTGGGTGGACTAAGGTAGTGACTGGCAAAGGGGCAATAAAGATAGAGACCTACTCCTGCAAAGGGGGTGTGAACACAGTTAAAGTGATGGAGGCACAAAAATGCAATAAGGCTGGTCAGTTGGGGAAAAGGTACATAAGTGACTAAATTAACCTCCATGAGGACATGGCTTGGAGAATTAGGAGGCAGTGAAGGTGAAGTAAGGTGCATTTAAATGCACCAAAGAGCTTCCAACTCCTCACATAATTGGTGAACTTGCTTCACTGGTATGTCACACTCAAGCTCAGAGTAATTTAGCGAGCTTCTTTTGCCATATAGTCTTTGTGATGTCCATCTTGAGTTCTTTCATAATGATGGTGCTTGTTAGGTGATAAAGAGGTAGAGAAGTGCGAGTGAGAACATTGAGATATAAAGTGGCAGGGAAAGCCATAAATAGGGCCAAATGAAACTCTCTATTCAGGAATATTATACTAGTAGGATGGCAAGTTATCACTAAGTGACATACATATAGTAAAATTAGTTGCATACGATAAAAGTGGTTCGACAAGTACGCTCCGACAGTTAAGTCAATAACCTCGTAGAGTTTTAGTAAATGTAGTGAAGATACTCCGAAGAGGGGATACCTATCGGTATATATAGGTGCCAAGCGTGCTAATTGTCATTGTTAGGCAGTTGTTGCAATCACTTTCTTCGTACATGCCTAGGTTATGCCTTTTCTCATGCATCAATTAGGTAGCTGATTTACTAAGCCTTTATTTAGCCAAGTTCTATAAAGGAATCGATTAATTAAATGCATCAAGTTAATTGACCTGGGTCTAAGATAGCCCTTGTGATAGAGATCTGACTAAGCATCCTAAAGATCCCTTGTATGGAATTGGAGGTCCCATGACTAGAGCCAAGACTAAAAGGATGAATCAAGCATTGCAAGGCT
>JANHAO010027355.1:0-10865 GCA_026873985.1 Saraca asoca | reverse complement strand
CTAGCAATTATTTTATTTTTATAGGATCTTTTGTAAGTGAATTCAAATGAGATTTGATTCAAACAAATATTTTCATAATGAGGTAAATACAAACCACTTTTCACAAGCACAGATTTTATAAAATTGTTTTACACCTTGTGAATCGATTTAAGGATCGATTCCTTGAAGAACTTGTGAAAAGCATACTAGAATTGATTCATCAATCGATTTGTGAAGAAAAGTTTTGAAAAATTCTTTTTACTAAAGGTTAGGAATTTGACCTAAATCGATTCAGTAATCAATTCAAGATCTGATCTCAAAAGGCTGTGATTCAATTACCAAACTAATTCAATAGTTATGACTACTCTAAATCAATTCACAAACTGAAAGTTAGTTATTTTGTTATAATCAATTACATCAGTTATAAAACCCTTATCCATCTTCAATTTTTAATCAAATTTCATATCTTTCTCTCTTCTTCAAGTGTGAAAAACACAGAGCAAAAAAGCTGAATCAAATTTCTCTCTACCTGACAAGATTTCTAAATCAAATCATGAGTTTTTGAATCAAACTCTTACAAAATTCACATTAGTTGTTTGAGAATTTTCTCTCAAACTTTTGGTATTGTATTTCTTACTTTACCTTAATCTTTTTCATCTTTATTTTTCTATTAATATTTCTTGTTTAAGTTAGCAAGAGCCTATTTTAATTCTTGTGTTTGTTTTAGGTTAGCAAGAAACCTGTTGTAATTCTTGTGTTTTAAACTAGTAATTCATGAGCTTATTTTAATCCTGATAGTTCTGTAATAAAAGTGGTCTTCTGGTTAAGGAATAATCTAGTAGAGTAGATTTGAATTGTAGTTTCAATTCAAGTTGAATCACTTTAAAAATTTGTGTCTTTAATTTCTATCTTTCTGCTGCTACATTTACATTCTTGTTACACAATTTATTTTATGCACAATTGTCAATTTTGCATTTTGTACATTTACTTATTAATTTTCTACTGTGGCTATTGATATAAAACAATAAATCACATTCTTGTTAAATACAAATAAGAATTCATAATATTCAAAGATGTATATAAATTCCCCTAAAGGAATAAGGGTAAGATCCAATTTTATATCTTTATCTGTGACCCTCAATATTCATTTGAAAAGAATTAGGGATGTTAGACCCCTTGGAAAATGATCTAAAATAACCAACTTTCTATATTTTTTTTAAGTTTTGTATTCTTTATTTTGCTTATTTGATTTGTATCTTGCAAATTCTAACTTAGGCATTGGACTTTTCTAAGTTTGTTTTGTAGGTAAAAAGTATGAAATCTGAGGTAAAACTCATGTTAAGATATATAATGTTAATTAATATACCATATGTCAAGAATTTTGGGAACAAAATTGTATAAAAATTGATTTCAGGACTCTCTGAATCGAATCCTAAATCGATTCAAAATTTTATAGATTTTCTAAGAATTTTTTGAATAGATTGTCAAACTGATTCAAAATTAAAATTTTTTTAAATATGAATCGATTCATGAACTGATTCACACAAATTTTCAATCTTTTGGGAAGAAATCAAACAATTTCAAATTTTTATTACATTAAACAAATCGATTTCACAATCAATTCTGTCCTGTACAAATCAATTTATTAATCAATTCAACCTTATTCAAATCGATTCATAAACTGATTCATTAAAATTTTCCAACTTTTGATCAATGTTCCAAAATTTCTAAACTTGTAATACAAACTCCCCAAATCAATTCCTCAATCGATTTAAGACCTGAAATATGCAAAAATAAAATGATTCATGCTTTTAGTCTAAAATTGAGTAGAATCATTATTTCAAGGGGAGATTATTGAAAATTACTGATATTATTGAAACTATTGAAATTATCTTTTAATACCTATTATATGATATTTTTTAAACTTTGTTACTTCATTAAGGCACTATTCCTTTTTGATGTGCCAAATAGGGGAGAAAGGATAGATTTTAGATAATAAAGAAGTATAGATTTTAAATAAAAAGGGGGAGAAGGATAAAATTTAGATAATTGATTGTATGCATATTTCATTGCTTATCTAAAATTGTTTGTCACCATGAAAAAGGGGGACATTGTTAGCCTAGCTATGGGAGATTGATTAGCATAGCTATGATTTATTCTTTAGTTTTGATGTTGAAAAATAATTTTATTTGATGTCACAATCTAACTATATACTTTGAGTATTTGTTCTTTTTATAGACTTAAAGTTGATTAAGTGACATTGAAGATTTTAAGAGATCCAACCAAGTATTAAGGTTTATTAATTTCTATAGGATCTTTTGTAAGTGTAATCTAATTAGTCTTTGATCCAAATATTTTACTAAAATAATTTTCTGAGGCTAAAATAAATCAAATGAAATGAGTTTACATGAAATGTTTTCTAACCATATTTTCTAATGCATTCTCAAAGGCTAAATTTTTATAAAAAATTATTTTTCACTTTGTGAATCGATTCATAGAAGGAATCTTGTGGAATGTACTCAAATCAATTCCCAAATCGATTTGTGAAGAAAAGTTTTTAAAAATGTTTTTACTAAGACATCAGAAAACATTTTGAATCGATTATGCAATCAATTCACAAATCTTTTTACACAGAGGTTAATCAATTCATGTATCGATTCAATCATGAATGTCTTCGTGATTTTCACAAGCTAAATTGATACATAAATTGATTAGTTAGTTATTAGTTAGTTATAATCGCTATGAATCAATTCCTGGATTGATTCAAGAACTAAAAATCTGTTATTTTCAAATGTCGATTACAACAACTATAAATATCCTCACACACTCATTTTAACAAAGGAAACTCATATCATTTTCTCTATTATTCTAAGTGTAAAATAGAGAGAGTTTCTTGTGCTTCACTTGATCTAGCTTAGCCTTTCAAATCAACAATTGATTAGCTACTTGGATTAGATTCTCTAACTTAGCTTGTTTCTTGAGATTTTCATCTCAGGACTGGTAGTGTTTTCTATTACTAAATATTGTTTGCTTTTTAGTTTCTAAGGTTGATCAAGAATTGGAGATACAGGGAAGAGGTTGATCTTCCTTTACATCTTCTATTAGTTGTAAAGTTAATTACAATTAAGCTGAAGGTGTATTGTTAGTGTGTCTAGGCTAGGCAAGAGCCTAGTGAAATGTTTTTGCAAACTTGTTTTTAGGAGCCTGATTAAAATCCTATGAGTTGTAGTAATAAAATAGGTCATCTGATTAAGGATTGACTCAGTAGATGTAGACTTCATCTACAATTTTAGGTAAAGTTAAACCACTTTAAAAATCTTGTGTTTCTTGATTTATCTTTTCTATATCTTTCAATTCTACACTGCAATATTTTGCTACCTTTTTGAATTTCTAAATCTATGACATACTGAAACAGTTTTGATATTTTGTGCTACTTAATCTAAATAATTGAAATTGAATTCATAACAATTCTAGTTACTTCAATACATTCTTTATCTTCCAATAGAAAATCTTTTTGAAAAACCTTGTGCAACAAGAATCCAGTCTCTTAGGGTTAATGATTATAAAATTTACAATCGTAAAAAGGGCAAGATCCATTTTTTGGGACCCTTAACATCTGCTAGAATTACAAACTAGAGATTGGATGTAGAAGGCTGATAGTATCTTGCTTAGAAAAGAGCTATTGAATATTTCTTTGAGGGTATTAAAAAATTAGATCACCTTACTTTAAATCCTCTTACAAATAGTACCAAAGTTAAATGGATGGTGGAAGACAAATGTTTGTTTAGCCCTTTGTGTAATTCTTTGGCAAGTGAAATCGAGGAATATACTGTTCATTGCAAAATAGTCAAAGACCTATGGGCTTTCCTCGAAAGGCTTTACTTAGGAAAAGATAGTCTACATTAGATATATAATCTATGAGTGTCTTTGTTTCAGCATGATGGAAAAGGTAAAAATATCTCACAAATTTATTTTAGTATTAATTGTTTATTTGAATAGTGGAATGCTTTTATCCTTATCACTATAGACATTGAGGCGATGCACACTCAGTGAGAACAATTAGGATCTCTATGCTTTCTGATGGATCTATCCCCTGAACTTAACACTACTTATCAACAAAACTTGACTAGTCTTGAATCATTTGCAAGGGTAAATGTGTTCTATTGTATTCTTTGAAATGTTGGAGATATGCCTTCTCAATCTACAACTACTAGTGAGTCATCTAGTTCAATTAGATCTGGTATTAGAGGGGGTCGTGGTAGTAGTAGTAGAAGAGGAAGAGGAAGGGAGCATGATTCCAATAATGCCTATACCTATCATTACTGTAAAGAACCTAGTCATATGAAGAAAATTGTCTAAAGTTAAAAATGTACCACCATCTTGATTTACACATACTACAACTAGTACTCCTGCACTAGAGCCTAAGCCTACTCATGGAATAATCATGTCTAAAGAGAAGTATGCTTGATATCTTTAACTCTAGGCCTCTTAGTAGTCATCACCCATCTAGTCAACTGCCACTATGATTTAGATAGGTAATCCTATTGTGTGTCTCTTCAGTTTTAATACTAGATAGGCCATTGATTCAGGTGCTATTAATCATATGATGGGCAATACAGGTATATTGTCCTCTTTTCACAACTCTTTTGCCTCTCATATTACTTTAGGTAATGGTTCTACTACTTCTATTGTTGGAAGTGGTATAATTAATGTTGCACCTTGTTATAGGCAAAAAATGGCCTCAAAAGAATGTGACAGATTTGAACCCGCCAGAGGCCAGACCGTCTAGCTCGCTGAAGGTGCCCAACAAACTTTACCTCGCTCACTACCAGACAGTGATACAACGAGGTGATCACAAGGCCAGCTCGTCAAGCAGTCAACCGTCCTGCTCAAGCTCGCTACCCCGCTATAGCAGCATCAAGCTCGCTATAGCGACCTCCCATAGCAACCTCGAGCAAGGAACCTTAGCTTGGGATGATAAACACCCCGCACGGTAAGACCACACCAAGTGGAAGACACTTACGGATACAAGTCCATAGCCGACAGGAGGGACCCATCCTGCAGCTCACATCTTGTAATAGTCAGATTTTAGCTTTTATTATCTTTTTCATTTATATGTTGATGTAACACAACTGTAGCTTGTAATTAATGCATGTAACTCCTCCTTCCTCTATAAATAGGATTATATTGTTAAAAGAGGAGAGGAGGAAGAGACTGGCATATTACAAGCTAACACTCTGTAAAAATGATTTTGAATTTTAATAAAATCTCCGTCGTGGATACAGGGTTCAGTACCGTCCAGATTTATCTGAACCACGTTAAAAACACTGCTTCTATCACACTTCTCCCTCTCCCTTTGCCTTTTTGCACTTCGAAAGTAGTATAGGATCCCAAAACTCATCCCCCGTTGGTCAGAATCTGGGACTCTTCATGCGAACTAAATTCTGGCATCAACATTTTGGTGCCATCTATGGGGATCCATTTGCTCTTTGAAGTCTTCACTGTAACTTAACAATGGCAAGAGGAAGAACCACTTAGAGTTCAACCACTCTAGCCCTCCAACTGACGGACATTCCCGTTGTGGGGGCTCACCAATAGTTTACCACCGCTCCTGAAACTCAAGAGGCACAAATGCCTAGCCAACCCCATTCGATGCTCGAAAGTACGATAAGAGAGCTAGTTGAAACTATCAAAGTGCTGGTGCAGGCCCAAGTTCAGAGCGCGCAAAGACAAGAAGAAATCATGGCACAGCTCCAGCAGCTTCGTAAAGAGGCTTAGAAGGAAACTCATGAAGATCATGATAGTCAACAATTGGGGGGATCGCAACATGTAGGAAGCTCCACCCCTCAGTCTGAGACATAAAACTGGACAATGGAGGAAATCCTTCGCAGGCTCGAATAGCTAGAAGAGCATCCGCAGCCTCAAAGCCACCAGCCTCGCTGCGAGGAAAGCTTTCCATTTTCTATGGAGATCAAGACGTGACCTCTCCCACAGAATCTCAAAGTACCCGTGAGCTCGCTATACGATGGGAACAGTGACCTGAGCGACCACCTGGATGTGTTCAATACCCAAATGGACCTTTAAACTACTAACCCCTTGGTGAAATGCTGCGTCTTTTCTGCCACATTAGGGGAAATGCCTCGGGCATGGTTTAGGCGCCTTCTAGCTCGTAGCATCAACAACTGGGAAGAATGCCAAAGGAAGTTCGTTAACCAATATCAAGCATTAAAGATGTAGCTTATGCCTCTTGCCACCTCGTGATGATCTTTTAGTGCAAAGGTGAGTAGCTCAAAGACTACGTAACTCGATTTATGCACAAGGTGAACTCTGTGGAGAATCCCTCGGAGGAAAGTATTTTAACAGCGATCTTAGTAGGACTTTGCAAAGATGGAAAACTGTATAGAAGCCTTTACAAGTCCCCAGCTCAAGACCTCGCTGAATTCTATAAGCGAGCTACCAAACAAAGAAGATGGGAAAAAACCTTTAAAATGGAGGAACCTAAGCATAAAGTGGGCCCCAATGGTCCCATTGCGAGCAAAAAAAGGCGTAGCAAGAGTCACAATGACCCCACTCCTCACCTCATTAAGAAGGTGAAGCCTTGGCGACCCGAAGGTTGCTTCGAAAGCTACAGCATCCTGTCAGATACGCAGGATAGAATCTTTACCGCAGAGAGACACAATGAGGACTTTGAAAGGCCTAGATCGATGAGAGCCACTGCCAAGTCCAAAGACCAAAGTAGATTTTGTGCTTACCACAATGAGGCTGGACATACCACCTCAGAGTGTCGACACTAAAAGATGCCATCGAAGACCTCATTAGGAGAGGTCAACTACAGGATTATGTGGTAAGACCACTTGGACAATGCGCTCAACAGGCTCAGCAAGTTGACACCCAAGAGCTTGGGCCCTCAATCAGAACCATATTTTGATCCTGTAGCACTCATTTGTTATCAATGGCGATTAGTTGTATCAACTATTGTACACTAAACCAATACAAGTTACCGATTAGCCAAAAAAGGCATTGTCTAGATAAAGAGTTTTCACTTTGTCATTGCAAGGATTCATTTGGGGGTGAGATGGCACAAGGCCTACCCCGTCAATACATGTAAAGCAAGCCACATTCCAATTACAACCAAAGGAGTGAATTCCCCAATCATTAAGCAATGAGCTTGCTATTTCGCTTAGCAACGAGCTTGCTATCTCGCTGAGCAATAAGCTTGCTGTCTCACTGAGCAACGAGCTTGCTGTGGGGATGAGCAATGAGCTTGCTGTGACACTGAGCAACAGGCTTGTTGTCCCATTGAGCAACAGGCTTGCTGCGAGACTGAGCAACGGGCTTGCTGTCCCACTGAGTAATAGGCTTGCTACAAAATTAAGCAATGAGCTTGTTGTGGTATGGACGTATGACCCTACTTGGTGATGAGTTATCACCTCACCACAACGAAATAAGACCAAGGGTGAGATGGCCGTAAAGCCTACCTTGGCGATGCACTCAAACTCAATAATAGGCTACCAGCCCACTACTGCGCAAGGATGCTGAGATGAAATCGTTGCAGCTTTCAT
This sequence comes from Saraca asoca, assembly GCA_026873985.1. NCBI lineage: Eukaryota > Viridiplantae > Streptophyta > Magnoliopsida > Fabales > Fabaceae > Saraca > Saraca asoca. The sequence goes on along the minus strand of JANHAO010027355.1, from coordinate 3,324 downwards.
GCAATTGAGCTCCCACGGCTAGCATGTAGACAAAAAATCATAACTTTCATATGGATGAATTGTCAAGGCTCACACCAAATTTCTTATCAGTCATAGCTCACATGCGACTTGACTCTCACTTGTTGAGAACAACCAAGCAAAAGGCAGAAAACTAAAGCCCGACCGATTGGCCAAAGAAATATTTTATTGATCATTAGAAATTTACATACAGTGATGCACGAAGCATCCAATACAACACTCAAAGAAAGAAAAGCTCATACAGCAAAAAGACCTCGTTTAACGAGCAAAAATTACATCAAAAGAAGAAATACAGAAACAAAGACAAGAAGCTCAAAGACCTGGCACTACCATTCCTACAAGAAAGAGCAGAAGGCCAGTCAGTGAGCTCACGCTTGCAGGAAGGACAGTGACCTCCAACTGCTCTTGCTTATATTCCTCTAGCATATCTACCTGAGCTAGACCCAGAGCAAATCCAAAAGTCATAAAAGTCAGCTGGCCAGGCAGTAGTTCACAAGTAACGTCGAGAGGAAGTAATCCGGGATCTACACAAGACTCCCTAGGAGCCCACTAGATAGGTCCTGTGGTGAAGCCATGTGCAACAAGCTGTCAATACCTCCTGACACTCTATAACAAACCATCCATGCCTCGACAAGCTTCATCAGAAGCAAAGCTAATAGAAACACAGGGGGCTCTTTAGCCTCTTCCATTTGAACTCTTTTGGGGCAAGAAGGAAAGACCCCACGGATATATAAAGACCCGCTCGGTCCTTTGAAGAATCTAGAAGATATCTTATCTGATCTTCATCTGATGGCCCGAAACTAGTGGCAATGCCATGCCAACAGCCAAAAATGGCAAACAGAAGAAAGCATGGTCTAAAGTAGAGCAAAAAGACATCTAAAATGACACGTCAATCACAGAAGGACATTGACTGAAGATATGAATCGAGCCTTGTAAACTTATAACTCCCAGTCCGCAAAGCAAATTGAGAGTTGGGGGGCTCATGTTATAGGCTAAAAATGGCCTCAGAAGAATGCGACATATCTAAACCCACCAGAGGCTAGATCATCTAGCTCGCTGAAGGTGCCCAGCAAACTTTACGTCACTCACTACTAGACAGTGATATAGTGAGGTGATCACAAGACTAGTTCATCAAGCAGTCAACTGTCCTGCTCGAGCTCGCTACCCCGCTACAATAGCATCAAGCTCACTACAGCGACCTCCCATAGCGACCCCGAGCAAGGAACCTTAGCTCGGGATGATGAACACCCCGCATGGTAAGATCGCACCAAGTAGAAGATGCTTATAGATACAAGTCCACAGCTGACAAGAGGGACCTATCCTACAGCTCGCATCCTGCAATAGTCAGATTTTAGCTTTTATTGTCTTTTCCATTTATATCTTGATGTAACAAAACTGTAGCTTGTAATTAGTGCATGTAACTCATCCTTCCTCTATAAATAGGATTACATTGTTAGAAGAGGAGAGGAGGAGGAGACTGGCATATTACAAGCTAACACTCTGTAAAAATGATTCTGAATATTAATAAAATCTCTGCCATGGACGTAGGGTCCGATACCATTTGGATTTAGCTGAACCATGTTAAAAACACTACCTCTGTCACACTTCTCCCTCTCCTTTTGCCTTTTCACACTTCAAAAGCAATATAGGATCCTAGAACTCATCCCCCGTTGGCCGAATCTAGGACTCTTTATGCGAACCAAATTTCGATGTCAACACACCTAATATTTCTTTACCCAATGCTTTATGTCTTCCCAAGTTTTCATTCAATTTGCTTTTTATCAACTAGTTAACACGTACCTATAATTACAGTGTTTTTTTCCTAGTTATTGTGTTTTTCAGGATCTTTTGATGAAGATTTTTGGTAGGGGACATGAATTTGGTGGGTTGTATGTGCTTAATGAAAATGTTTCTCAACAATTACTACATCTGCAATCCTTACTCCACATCAATTATATTATCACTTAGGTTATCCTTGTTTAGCATCTTCAAATAAATTACATCCTAATTTGTGTTCTATTTCTAATTTTAATTGTAAGTTATGTTAGTTTGATAAACAACATCATCAGTCTTATATTTCTTGAGCCAATAAATGGGTTGCATCCCCTTTTGAGTTAGTACATTTAGATGTTTGAGTCCTTGTCCCTTTGTTTCCAAATTTGGTTATCGTTATTTTGTAACTTTTGTTTATAATTATTCAAGAGTTACTTGGCTTTATTTGATGAAAAGCTTATCAGAATTGTTTGATATTTTTTGTGCATTTCATGTTGAAATTAAAAATCAATTCCAAACATCTATACATAACTTTCGAAGTGATAATGCTAAAGAATACTTTTTAGCAAAATTTTCTTCTTATTTGTCACAGCATGGTATAATTCATGAGTCATCTTATTCAGTTACTCCACAACAAAATGGAGTAACTGAAAGAAAAAATCATCATTTATTGGAGGTTGCTCATGCTTTCTTGTTTCAAATGAAAGTGCCTAAGGTATTCTAAGCAGATGTGGTTGCTACAACCTATTTTTTGATAAGTCACATGTCATCTTTAATTCAATGGTTAAGTACTTTATTCTCTTTTGTTTCTGTCTTAGACATTGTTTCCTCTCATTCCATGTGTTTTTGACTGCATATGTTTTATTCAGGATTATTATCCTTAAATTACTAGGTTAGATCCCTAGTTTTTGAAATGTGTTTTTCTTGGATACTTTCGAAATCAATATTGATGTTATTCCTCTAAATTGGGTTGTTATGTTGTCTCTTATAATGTTAATTTTTTTGAGTCCAATCTATTTTTTTTTTTGGATCTTCTGAGTCTTCTTGTTCAATGCTAGACTTTGAATATGTTGATGAACATTTTCTTGTGTATTCTATTCCTCGAGATTCTTAGGTTTCTTCAACTAAAACTTGGATTACTCCTCCCATGAAGTATGTTTACTCTTATAGAGTGCAAGTACCAGATGCATTTCATGCTTCTACCATTACTGAGACATCAAGTGTAGCACCTATTACAAACATCCCATCAGCTTCATTTCCATCGCTGGTTTCTTCCTCACAAGATCCACTTCCTATGTTTGCTGATCTTGATTTGTATACTGCTTAATGAAAAGGTACTGTCAGTCCCAATTAAAATAGTTAAAGATTACGAAAAGAGAATGGATTTTACCCTTATCTCGTTGGAGATTTGTATACACCAGTATCAAATTTAGATTTAATTGATTTTAATATGTAAAGGTGTGATAAACAGTAGTTGTGCAAGAGATAAAAATAAAGAACAGATTGTAGAAACTAAGATTGTGCAGATAAAAG
>JANHAO010027354.1:0-10863 GCA_026873985.1 Saraca asoca | reverse complement strand
GTATAGCTTTGCACAATTTCATAAGAAGGCATGATACAGGTGATGAAGAATTTCTGTTATTTAATGAGAATGTTGAATTAGACTATGATGCTGATGTATATGAAGATATACCTGAAGATGTCACATGGAAGGAACCAAATCAAGAAAGTATTAGGCAAATGGAGCAAGTAAGAAACAACATTAGAAACCAGATACCTACAACTGTCTAGTTTCAATTTCATGTTTTTATAGTACTTTAAAAATTATGCAATTATTAGCTATTTTTATATACTAGAGATTACATGTGAACGGTAACTGATAAATTTTTTTAGTATATATGGTGAATCTTTACTTTATTTTTAATTTTTAATCATGATTCATGATATATATATATATAATGTTAATTTTTAATTTTTAATTCTTTAATTTTTATTCTTAGTTTTTTAATTTTTTAAAAATTATGACAAATGTTTATTTATCCAAACACTTTAATTTTATAAATGCTTATGATAGTCTTTTCAGTAATTTTAACTATTATAAGTGCTTATATAATAATGTATCTAAACATCTTAAAATACTGCATAAGTACTTTTCAAAGTATGCATCTAAATACAAATAAGCTTATTGAATTAAGCACTTATGACATAAGCTCTTATCTAAAAAGTTCTTATGACATAAGTACTTATTTAAGTTGTTTACCCAAACGGGCCCTTTATCTTAATAGGTCATGCTTGCTTTTTAAAGTATTGACTTGAGCCTCACTTGTTAGCCTATAAAAAACTAAAAATTGGGCTTGGCTTGTCCTATCAAAGAAGCCTAACTTATCTTGTTAACTTATTTAAAAGTCTAATTATATAAATAGATCTTTAAATAAGGCCAATAAGTCTAAGTCTCTAAAATCTAAAATAAACTCACAACCTATTTAGGTTTATATGTATAAATCATGTATTAAAATATTATTTATATTATATATGTCTATTTTATATATATGTATGCATAGGTGTGTGTATATATTATATTATATATAAATTACTAAAATAGGTTGGCCTGAAGGACTATGAGTGTAAGCTTAAAAGAAGTTTACCTTGACCTATTTATTTAAACAAACATATTTATTAGTTTTGACTTGATTTATTTAGATAAATAGATTAGATTAAACTAGGCCGAAAAGAAACTCATAGGCTCTTTAATAGGTCAACTAACCCATTTCCAATCCTATTGGATAGAAATTTTCAATTTTAGAACAAATTGTTATTCTTCACAATGAGTAAAAAAAATTACCATTCCATCCATTAAAATTACATAAAAAATATTTTAAAAATTTCTGTGTTTTTATGTGAAACTTGAAAACTTTTGATAAAAAATTTATAGAGAGTATAAAAAATTTTCAAAAAATAATAAGAATAAAAATGGATTATGATATGAATTTTTTAAGCAAATGCTAAGCCTAACCTTACATGTAAATCATGATTTACCAAAAATCTGCGGAGAAGGAAAACTTGGCATTCATCTACATAAATCAGGCCTGATGTTTTGAGTCTGGACAACCAGAGGATTCCTATCATTTCCCAAAGCGCCAAAGTCCGTTCGTTTTGATGTTTATAAACTATCGGTCTTTTCGTTATGTTTCTCCAACCAGTGATTTCTTTCTACTTGTAGCTTCTCAATGGCCATGGCCGTTCAAACAATTCAACCCAAATCAGCCCTCCGTGGCTCTTCTTCTTCTTTCCATTTCCTCCTTCATTCTTCTTCTACAAGTGTATCTCCGTCGAAAATACTCAGTAAAAGTAAAAGGTTACATTCAGTTGGTCTAAACCCTTCAAGAAAGTCTCTTAAACTGAATTGCAGATCGAACAGCGGCAATGGCGAGCAAGTATACATCTTTTTCATCGTTTTTCTTCAATTTTTCCTTTTTTTTCCGACCGTTGGTTGGTTGTAGTGCAGGATTATCTACTGGATGCTCCAGTTTCAGTTGGAGATGGTTTCTCTTTCAGTGGAGGTACTTCTTGATTTTCATGGAAATGTGCGTGTATGTTATGTATGTGTGTGTGTAATTTTGAAGAATTTAGTTTATCACTAGGTTTTGGGATCTTCTGACAGGAAAATACTCTGATGGGTCAAGTCCAAGCGATGAATGGTTTAAGCAAGGGAGAATGGTAAGAATCTTCCTTTTTTCTTTTTTCTATTCTTTTCTGTGTGGTTTGAGGAGTCTACATTCCATATACTTTGCTCTTTTCTGCTTAATCAATAATAATAATACCTTGCGACTTAAATTTTATGTATAACTATGCATTAAACTATGTATAAATTGTATAGAAAGACTTCAGTTAATTTATGCTGTTGATTTCATTAGAATACATATTATATTAAAATATCCTTTAAACATTTTCAATATTCTGACTGTCTATGCATATATTTGGTTGACTTAGTCATATTTTGTATTGACTTTCCTCTTAGCACTTTTTGTAATTTTGTCTTTTGTCATTCTGTTCCTTTTAAATTCTCAAGTACCTTCTTGTTGGATCTTCATTGATGTCTTGGTGTGCAATTGGTGAAATTTAGTATCCTTTGGTTTTGGCCGAAAACATTTTCCGTGGGAATAATCTTATTTACTAGTGTTTATAGTTATAAAATATTAAGATAACATAAAATATTCTACTTGTTCAATGTTAAATGTGGAGAGTGTGGTGGAAAACAACATCCTTTTTTTTTTTTTTTTTTTTCAGAGAGGAAGTTGCTTTCCTCTGCTACTATGGCATCATGCATTAATTTTTTTAATCACAAAGTATATAAGTGACATGAAAGTCCTTCACTTATGAGTAAATGAGATTTTCCTACCGAAAATGTCTTCCGACATAACAAATGGAGCCTTATAGTTCTTCCAAAGTTCTTTCTTGTTGGTTGTTTTGTCGGATGTTCATTGACTAAGCCTATATCATGTATTTGTACAAAATATTACCAATTGATCGAGTGATTGATATCAGGTGAAAGCTCATTCAATTGGTAGTAAAGAAAAGGCAAAAGATCCTATCTTTGGGCTTACTATGGGTGCTGGTTCTCAAGCTACTGGTGATCTTTTCAGGTAAATTAGATTTATCAGTGATAGACATGTGATTTTCTTTCATCAAGCCAACGAATACAGGAAATGTTTAAGAACAAAAAGCAAAAACTATCATGTGATATGATATTTATAGTTAAACTCAACATGGATAAAAGAAATATATAAAAAGTAAAGCTAAAATATTGTTCAAATTGCTCGGATATTAAGGTCAACAGAAATGAGAATGGATTATTTGCATGGTTTCTCATTGAAACTTATTTTGCTGGTTGCTTTCTCTATAATAGATGGTTTTGTGTTGAAAGTGGAAGCGCTGATAATCCTTCAGTCATATTAATCCATGGTCTCCCTTCACAGGTGGGTTTTATTTGTTTTCCATCTAGGTGAGGACCTCAAGTATCATGCTGTTGTAAATAATTTTCATGGGTGTTCACATTGTTTTAACTCATATGTAGATGATAAGTTTCACCTTGATTTCCTGGGACCTATATGTGCATGTGTAACATTCAATGATTCCATTTGAATTCTGTAAAAGGTTTAATGCATGTTATAATACTCAAGGTGGATCCTGTACAAGGTTTTGGGAATATTAGTGGGCTGTGGAGTGATGGAGTATTAGAGATGATTGTGGCTTAGCTTAATGAATTTGAGAAACCTTTAACTTATTGATCTTGGAGTTGGAAAAATCCATATATATGTTGTTGATCAATGAATTAGGATTGAAAATTACTAAATTAAGGTGTAAATGAAAATATTCACCTCAAGTTATTGGAGCTAAGGATGAGCTTTATTATTTATGTTCTGTCAAGTAAAAAAAAAAACAATAGATGACATACTTCCATACAATTCTCAAATCTGAATGTCTTCTATCAACTTGATTAATTTTATTGCAGTTTGTTCATTTTTTTTTTAAATTTAATTTTATCTTTTTTTTTTTTTTGGTGTTTGCTTGTTTCCATAGTGAAGGGGGAAGCACTTTAGATTATATCGTTTGCTACCATATGTACATGACCCACACACATTTTTTCCAACAAAAACAATATAAGATAATAATAAGCATATTCATGTCTGCGCTGATGCAAGTTTATAATAGCTTAGTAGCTAAGAAGTCTTCTTTTACATCTCTGGGCCATATGTTTATAATTATGAGCTCGTTTTGGAATAATGTCCGTATGTGATATAATCATAAAGCTTTTTGTCATGGACTAGTTCACTTGGAAGCTTCAGCTGGTTCGCTTAAGGCTTAGAAACTGGTTTTACATTAACATGGCCTTCTCATTTGAAAATTCTTTGGGAATGAAGTGCAAAGAAACACAGGTCCTCTTCTAAGTTGTACTAATTTTTCATTTAACATGGGAATGGGACACATGATGATCAAAATCTTTTTGACTACTTGATCATGAAGGTTGAGGATAGGTTTATATAAATAAAAGTACATGTTAATTTGTATGCCTAGAGTTCTTTCATACCAGATTGACAATTTCACTGGAAAATTGATGCTGCTTACAGGCATATTCTTATCGCAAAGTTCTCCCCATACTCTCTAAGAGTTATCATGCCATAGCTTTTGACTGGCTAGGTAAGACAGCAAAATTTTTCTTTTTTCAAGTTGTGCTCCAAATTACTTGAGTATATCCTTTCCTGGTAGTTGTGGCAACATTATGATCTATTCTTTGTGCCATTTCCCTTTTTTAAGACATTGTGAATGAAACAAACTAAACCAATAAGCTATCAGTCGTTCTAAAATCTTAACCTGTGAAAGAGGACCCATAAATTGTTTTTCTTCTAAAATGCCTCATCCATGGAAAAATACTCTTGTCTTGAAGAAAGCACAGCTCAATCCCTTACCCTTAACCTGAAGGCCCATAAATTATTTTTATTTTTGACACTGATGATGTAAGAAGCATTGTGATCATGAAAGCTTGCATCATTATGGCTTTTATAAATTTTGACTTTACAACTGTGTTATGCATGCTCAACTTTCTCGTAAGGGAAACTATATGCAATGTCTTGCAGAGGATTATGGAGGGCTAGAAGTCATATTTAGATATAATTTTATTGTCTTGAGTTATAAAGTTCTTACTATGATTAGATTTTAGCTCTCAGAATATTTCCCAGTTAATGGCAGAGCCTTGATTTGATTTGTAATTTTCATGGTCTGACTTGATGAGATTGTAATAGATTGTTGAGAAAATAATTAGGGTTTAGAGTGGAAGGAGTAGAGATAGGCTAAAGAGAGTTAGGAGAAAATACTGGTATATAATCTAAGTAAGCCCATAATATAACCTAAGCGCATAATATAACCTAATAACCTAATTACTAATATTACTCTTTAACACTCCCTCTCAAGCTGAAGCTTACAAAGCTTAAGCTTGTTACATTAATTTGAATGGTCAAAAAATAAAATGCAATAAAACATAACTATAGTGTTTATTTGCATGTGATTGGAATTTTTCTTTATTTTATAATAGATAGTACTATAGTTTTTAGCTTTGGTTTAATTGTCAAACTTCCAAGTCACCATTGCTGAAAGGAAAACTTCTGTTGATTCATTTTCCACTTTCAGGATTTGGATTTTCTGATAAGCCTCAACCCAGATATGGGTTTGACTATACGCTAGATGGTAATTGCTTTAGTGGCTCAGATGATTTTGAATATATTGATCACCTTTATTTATTATGAACTTTTCATATTTTATTAGAGAAATGGTAAAAATGCAGTTATTTTTCCTTTTTCCTTGCAGAATATGTGTCATCATTGCAGTCACTTATCAATGAACTTGTTGTGGATAAAGTCTCACTTGTAGTCCAGGTAGGTCTCCATCTGTTGATAGGAAGTATGTATATACCAGTCAATATGTTCCGTTCTTTGACATTTGATAGGATCTTTTTCACTTTCTTTATTTCCTTCCCAGGGCTATTTTTCTCCAGTTGTGGTTAAGTATGCCAGTTTGCACCAGGAAAAGCTCAATGACTTAATACTCATTAATCCTCCTGTATGTATATTTAATACATCGTGTCTGCTTTTATTTTAAAATACACATTCTACCATCTGACTGGATTATATTCCAATTGACCACCGTGACAACCAAACTACAGCTTTCCAAGTGTCACTGTAATGCAACTGTGGTTTCTCTGTAATCTTTTAGTATCACATCTTCTTGATGTTTGTGAATCAATTTTGGCACGCATGTGTCTGTTCATTGAAATGCCTGAGTTTATATTGATTGAACTTCTTTTATGTAACTTAGGATTATAATTATCCATATGTTGTCTCGTAATGTGTTACGTTGAACTCTTATTTAAGAATATTGTAGACTTGGCTTACTGTCCTTGTCCAACTTCATTTTATCTGACTGAAATATATACTCTTCTGACATAAACATAATTAGAGAATGTTACATTTACAATTAATTTCTTTTAAGTTTTGTCTCTCTTTTCCTGTTTGATGATGATGGTTACTAACTTCAGTTCTCTTTTCTTATTTTATAAGCTAACAGCAAGCCATGCCAAGCTTCCATCACCATTATCCATATTCAGCAATTTTCTCCTTGGTGAAATATTTTGTCAGGTATATGCTGGTTCTGAAATAATATTCAGGTTCTAATGTGCTGTTAATACATAGTTATTTATGTATGCATATTCTAACAAAAAAGAACTTATAGCGTGGTTGGTCCATACCATGTGATTGCTCTTCTGCAAAACTAGGATCCTTTAAGGGCCAGTGATAAGCTTCTGACAAGCTGTGGTCCTTATAAAATGAAAGAAGAAGATGCAATGGTTTATAGAAGACCCTATCTCACTTCTGGCTCCTCAGGTTTTGCACTAAATGCAATTAGCAGGGCCATGAAGAAAGATCTCAAGGTGCATATTAATCTTCTTATAGCAGTTTTACATTCTTGATACATAGAATTCAAAAAGAAAAGAAAAATTATTATTATTATTATTTTTTTTTGTGAATTAATAATATTGGTTGTTATTTAATACATTATGTCTTGCAGACCTATGTGGATGATATGAAGACAATACTCAAGGACAAAAATTGGAAAGTTCGAACGGCAATTTGCTGGGGCCAAAGAGACCGCTGGTTGAGCTTTGATGGAGTGGAAGATTTCTGCAAGGATACTAACCATACACTTGTTCAAGTTCCAACGGTAAAGGCTGCACTATCTTTTGCATATGCACGTCTTAGGAAGATTTTAATTTAGCACTTGTCACATTAGAAAAATTATTTATGGATTTATTCTGCTAAAGAATTCTCATTATATCAGAATTATCAATTTCCCCCTTTTTTCACCTTTTTCAAGCATCTTTGCAATAATAAATGGATGAAATTATTCATGAATGCATAATGGTGTTGAATGATCCATATAAGCAACTTCATCAAATGGGATAAGGCTTGGTGGTGATTGTTGTTTGTGCTTCTCTACAGCTAAGCAATTTCCCAAGACCATCTGTGGTCACCGAGCTTCTGTGAAATGAAAGCAATTTAGTATGCAATTATGCATTCGTAGATTTAAATAGAATTTCTATCCCTATTGTGCATGGCTACTTCAAAAATGTTTGCCATAATCATATCTTATGTGTACCCCATATTGCACACGAATGGTACTCTTGCATACATATCTAACATTTATATAATCATAAAACTCATGGCAACGCATATTTTATGTTCACTACAATAATTTCTTTAATTTAATTGTTTAGCTGCAAGCAATCTAATTGGACAATATTGTTGTAATCTATTCTCTAACTTCAATAATGTATCCTAAATGTGTGTGTAGGTTGGAGATCAATTGATACTAGTGTCGATCAAAACTATACTTACGACATTGCATAACTTATTATGGCATAAATTTAATCCAATGTTGGGTTTAAAATACATATCATGTAAATCATCCTCACAAAATATATTAATATGAAATTATTTACCATCCCATCAATAAAATTCAAATTTAATGTAAAATATACTAGTGAAATATAAGAAAGTTTCAACTATTGGAATGTATGCTTATTGTTCTTCAAATTTTCTGAGATTCTGCATGCAAGATGAATAAATGACTATTTGTAATTTAATGGTTGGGTTAAAGAAAATCACATTGCAGAAAAAGTTATTGAATGGCCTAAATGTCCCAAGTGTTACACCGGTGTTAGTTGATCCCTTTTTCTTTATAATACGCTGACGTATCCATCTTAAATTTTCTTAAAAATGGTTGTATCTCCGTATCCTATCTATGTTAGATACACGTATCCTTATTAGTACAACATAGTTCTACACATATTAGGAGCAACTGATTTCGTGGAAAAGGTTCTTGTGGATTCTCCCTGTCTAACTCAGTCCTCATACCTTAGCCCCTGGACCTTATATATCGCATGCCATATTTGTTAATAGTAACTGGAAATGGATGGAGCCACTGCTGGTAACAAAATTTTCTTATGTAAGGGCCTGGAAAAGCTGGATAATTATCAACTATTTTAATAATGCCTATCTTGTTAAGAGTCAAAATCCAATTCTTCTCTATAAATAGAGGCAAAAACCTTTGTTTAAGAAGCTAAAAAGGGTAGAGGTCAGAGATTAGAAAGCCATCAATTCTGAAATTTGCAGAGAAGAAAGCTGAAAATGTTTAAGAAGATTGTTGTAGAATGAAGGTATGCTGGGAAATCAAGAACTCCTGCAATGTTGAAAATTCCCAAAGGGGAGGTCAAAACACTCACTTCTGCCTTTCCAACTAAAAGAATGAATTTAAGTTTTTCTAGAATTCTATTTTTTTTAGGTTTGAATTTAGGTTTTGCTTCCATGCACACTCCCTTTTTGCAAGTTTATGTGACAACCTGTAACTTTTGTGAAAACCTTGCATACTTTTTGCAATTGTTTCACAGAATGTTACAATTTTGTATGGACTTTGCATGTAACAAGTACACAAAAGTTGCAAAAATAATTTTTTTTATCATAAAATTTGAAAGTCTCTTGTGCATAGGAATTTTTTCTTGTGTGTATGGAAGCAAAACCCATTCATGTAATTGTATAAAATTTTTCTTACGGGATTGGAGGTGGTCTTATGAATGTAATAACAGTCTAACTTAGTTGAACGTGGGAACCCTATACTATTTAATGTAGAAGTTTTTGGTATTAATGAACTTTTCTATTATCTGATATACTTGTGGAAAATTTGCAATCACAAGTCAGATTTAAGTCTGAAGTTATGCATATTTGTATTATATGGAAAGGCATATAACTTGCTCACAATCTTATTTTTTAAATGTGTGTAGATGTACAGTGGAAAGATAATTATTTGCTCAAGATACAAATATTTTCATACATGTTAACTAAATATGTTTTCCTTACAAAATTCGCAAAATTCTACTTGATTGTCTTCAATGTCCCTGTTAAGAAGAATCTTAACTAGGGAAAAATTATGGTTTCTTGTATTGCACCAAAGTCATGGCTATTTGAGTCATTGTGTCTTAGAGGAGTAGGGTTAAACCTTATGTAATTCGGTTGTTATATCATTTAGGGCTTGTTTGATTTAGTGATGAAATAACCGATTATTAATAATTTGATTATATAGAATTCATTTTATGTTTAGTAACATCTTTTGATAATTAATCATATATAATATATTTTTATTCGAATAATGTATAGAAAAATCATTTTTTTATTATTAAATTGTTGAAAAGGACAATGAAGAAAGAGAGAGAAGGGAAGTTTTAGTTGTTATTATTGGAATAAGGACAGTGAAGAAAAAAGAAAAGAAAAGTGAGGTTAATATGTTATAAATCTTAATGTTCCTTTTTCTATAATCTCAATTAAAATAAAAGCTATTATGAGTAGCTTTTAGTGTAATTGGGATTATTGTCTATAATTGATTATTGAAAGATTCTAAAAGTGCAGCCAAACATCTCTAAAAGGGGCTATAATCAATTATTGAACCTAATTGCTATACCAAACAAGCACTTAGTAATATTCCAATGCTTTCTCTAGCCACTCTCTTCTCTAGTGCCTTTCTCTACTCAAACTCTAAATTTCTCAACAGTCTACCATGTGGATCAGATGTTTGACTGGCCTGTTTTCCTATTGTGGTGGTGGTTATACTCGGGTCATTTTACACGTCATCAACTTAGCATATACTTCTCCATAGATATATCCCGCCAGTTACTCCTTAAACTTGTTCTTATTGGTGGGGAAATGTACAGTTAAACTTCTTGCTCTTTGCAGGCAGGGCATCATGTGCAGGAAGATTGTGGTGAAGAGCTTGGACAGCTTATTTCTGGGATAATAAGGAAAAGGAACTTAATTTGATATTTTGATGGTACTTTTCTAATTGCTTTTTATTACTCAATATTATAGAGTATTTAGAAACATAAATTCCTGTCTGTTTATGTATGGAATGACATCAAAAAATAAATTATTAGCCTCTCTATGTATAGAACAACTTCAAAAATATTATTTTGTGAAGTAATGCACTAATGGATTATGATGGTACAATTTATCAGTTGTAAAGTCATGCATAAACTGCTATATCATAGGATTGTCTTGAATGAATTACTGTTTGTTTCAATTTATGATGGTCCAATGTAAAACTTCCTTGGTGTACAGTTATAGCCATGGCATGCATTGGCTGTGTATTCTCAAAGAGAAAATAAAATCCTAAAAAGGCTAGCCATTTCTTCCTGAGCATAGCTCAAGTGGCTGGGGTGTTTTTTTTTTTTTTTTTTGGGGGGGGGGGGGGGGAGGGGGGAGGAAATTTTTTCAATTTTGAATGGACCTTAAAAAAATTCTAATTTTGTAATAAAATTTTGGCTAAATGTAATTTTCTTTTTTTTTTT
>JANHAO010027353.1:0-10861 GCA_026873985.1 Saraca asoca | reverse complement strand
CTAGGCCTTTTTATAATTGTTATCTTCTTTAATTACATCTTTATTTTCTTTACATTTTAAATCATCATCTTTTATTCTTCTTTATCTTTCTATTTTCTACTACTTTCTCTTTTCTTCAATAAATCTGGATAGTTAAAGTATAAAAGTTCTAGTAATTGAAACGAACAAGACTTCCCTGTGGGATCGACCCATATTCGTCAGTTCTCTACTACAGCTACGTCGTGCGCTTGCAGTTATTTAAAAATGACTACTATCAAGAAACAATTCATCTTTTACAATATTTGTTAAATTTATGTGGTATGATAAGATAGTCCTCGCAATAGTGTAGTGAAGGAGACGATTCTTCACTATCAGTAATCATTAATTTTCCAATGGTTACCATAGGTATTATATCAAGGAAAAGTATTTTCATTGCTTCATTTTTAAAATAATCCTCTATATCCCTACTAGTGATGAAACTTGACTGTCTTTCCATTTTAAACAATTTGCACAATGTTTCTACATCTAAATTAATTAATTTCCTCATTACTAATACAAATAATTTGTCATGATACACTCAAGTTAGCATAGAACATCCTAACTATCCTGGGATAGTATGGAGCACTATAGCATACAAAGTCTAGCAATTTGTAATATTCTAGCAGATTGAATAATTCTAAGTGGCATGGAGCCCCACTACCTCTATAGCTTGCATGCACACTGTCCTCACAGAGCTTTTGATTTGACTCACTACCTCTGTGGCTTAAGTGTGTACTACCTCCATAGCTTGTGAGCCTACTTGGTATTTTTGACATCTACTGACAGATAGCCCCACATCCAATTTCCCATATCATTGATGTGAGAGACACAAGTCTTATATCTTGTTCACGTGCAAGTCTCATACCTTGCTCACAAAGCATGACTTACTTGCAAGTCCTATACCTTGCTTACAAGTCTACTTACTTTAAGTTTGATCAATCCACTATACTTCACTTTGCTACTTTTGCACTCGATCGAATCTTTCTAACCCTCTATGAATTAACACCCTCGTGATATCTCTCGACTATTAAAGCTTTTTTAAAGTTGATATAAACTAGTATCATAGCCTTCACAACCCCTCATAAGTCTATATGCTTGAGTGTCATCTCTTTGAAGTTGATACTGGCTCATCTCTCACGGCCCTCAATAGCTTTGACAGGGGTTGAGCATTGAGTATCCTCTACTCAAGCTTGAGTTTCACTTTGCCTGTGTGTGTGCAATTGTGAATTTCATCGTCATTGCCACAAAGTCTGTCTTGCTACTAGGTAGTGCTAGTTAGCTACATCTCAAAGCCACTACCTCTACTTTATCACATGACTATGTAGCTCTAGCTTACTACACTGGTATTATTGCTGCTTGTCATGCAATTATGATGTGCTAGCTCTCTAGCATCTCATCTCAAATTTTGTAGATTAGTGCTGCAGCATGTTTTTTACATCTATAGATAATGCATAATGTATCCCTCGTGGATCATCTTTGTCCCCTCCGAGTTTACTCCTCCGGGTAAAATTCATGCCCTTTGACACAATTTTGGACTCCTTGAATAAGATTCATCTGCTTAACACATCACAAGAGATGCGTCATCCTACAGGATATGTCTACTATCTATTGTGGCCATGCTTTCCTAAGTATGACTGTGGCTTAGCGCTCTAGGCTTCATCAACAGCTAATATGTCCCTTATGGACCTAGTCAAGCTTTTTTCACAAGACCAAGGCTTCTCCCAAGGCTTTCGCCCACTAGATAGGCCATCAATTCACTTACTTTCTTAAGTGGTTTTGCATTCCACAAACTCCATATACTTTTTACAAGCCAAATCTACCCCAATCATGGCCCACCCGATCTATTCTCTTTAGTACAATTGAACTCTATCAACTGTCATGGACTGGTAGCTCTCTAACTAAAACTGTGCTGTGCATGATGCTAACTCTTGGTCAATATGTTAGCCTTCCAATGAATTCGAGTCACACTTAGATAGATATTCAAGGCATTGAGGATTTTCTCACCTATACAACTAAAATCCCATGCATAACATCTCCTGTAAGAAAACATGAGTGTGTCATCAAAGACTTAACACATATCAAATCTTAAAGAACATGCCACATAAAAAGCCTTTAGTGCATATCAAGAAAGGATTTTTTTTCAAAATAAAGAGAAGGACAATTCTATTTTATTAATATATGTCTCATTACATAGTTTTGAGTGTGTATGGGGAGTATCTCTAAACTCCACACTCTGATCCCTAGCCCAAGTCATAGTGCCCACTAGGGCACCAAACGCGTCCCTTTAAAGAGCATTCTAAGCAAAAATCCTAATGGTAAGAGTAGATATTCTTTTTCTAAATTGACATAAAGACTTTTCTCCTAACTCCTAAGGGTTCTAATATGCCATCTCATATGGATGCAAAGATAAAAATGTAAGGATCGTAACTATGTACTTTTCTACTTATACTAAATAAATGATCGATGATAAAAAAAATACAAATACCCTTAAAAAGGGAAAATTTTAAAAAATAATTTACAAGTGCATTTGCTCCCAAATTCACTTCACAAGGCTTTCTCTTCATACTTGATTTTTAAGCAAAGTTTCGTCCAAAATTGAGCATGTTTGCCTGTTAAACTAGTTTATAAGGCGGACTCATGATACTTATCAAGGCACAATTCATAATATAGCAAGCAATATTAACCATATCCACCCAAAATGACTTTAAAAAACACTATCATTAAGCATGGTCCTAACCATTTCTTCTAGGCATTTATTTTTCCTCTTAAGAACTCCATTTTCTTGAGAGGTTCTAGGTATAAAGAAGTTGTAACCTATCTCATTATCAATGCAATAATAAGTAAACTTATGGTTATCAAACTCTCCACTATGATCACTTCTTATACTAATTATTGTTGATCTTTTCTCATTTTGGATAGTCTTAACAAGCTTTCTAAAAGTTTGAAAAGTATCACTCTTATGAGCAAGAAACAACATCCCATGAATCTTGAAAAGTCATCAACAATCACAAGCATGTAATAGTTTTCACCATAGCTTCTAACTCTTGAAGGACCAAGTAAGTCCATGTGAAGTAATGGAAATAGTCTTGATGTAGAAACACAATTTTTAGGTTTAAAAGAAGATTTTACTTGTTTCCTTTTGACATGCATCACAAATCTTATCTTTGAAAAATTTAATCTTTGGCAAACTGACAACTAGATCATTTTTAGACAATTTTTCAATTAAGTCCATACTAGCATGTGCAAGTAACTTATGTCAAATTCATGAATTATCATTTAAGCTAACTAAACTTTTTGAATCAATAGTAGGCTCACTATCTATGTCAATCATGTAAACATTATTAACTTTATCTATGTTAATCATGTAAATATTATTAACTCTTTTGCCTACTAGCTTAATTTGCTTATCATTAATATTCTCAACTATGCAATAATTAGAATCAAAGGTAACTATATTTCCCTTATCACAGAATTGACTAATGCTAAGCAATTTATGCTTGAAACCTTTAACCAACAACACATTTTCTATACAAGAATTAGGATTTTTACCTACTCTTTCTTTACCTATAACATTTCTTTTGGCATTATCTTCAAATGTGACATGTCCACCATTTAATGGAGTAATCAAGAAAAACTTGGACTTGTCATCCGTCATGTGTTAGGAGTATCCGCTATCAAAGAATCATATATTGCTTTGGAATCTTCCACATACTTACACAATCAAAATCATTCTCTTAAAGTGGGTACCCAAGCACTCTTGGGTTCACCAAAGTTAGTAGATTTAGAAGAAGAAGCTTTAGGAACCCAAATTAGCTTTTCGCTAATACTTGGAACATAAATGTTCCTCTTATGGGCACAAGAATGAATATTGTGACCCTTTTACCCACAATAATGACACGTTATGTATGGTTAGTTTCCTATTATTTTTTTAACAAAGAGATTCTTGTAAAAAGATTTTGGTACACTTGGTACATAACCAGGACCCTCTTTATTAAAACCATATTTTTGGTTTCCAAGGAGTGCATCAAGTGATTTTTTGCCATTTGTAAAATTTTCTAGAGTTTTATTCAAATCATCAATTTTAATTTTAAGAGTGTCACAAACTGTAAGGAGTTACACCCCAGCATCCCACATCGGCTAAGTCTGGATAGGGAAAGGTCCATATAAGGGGGGTTGGACCCCTTCTACCGATGACCTTTTTGAAGGACAAAATCGTGCGGGCTCGGCCCAAAGCGGACAATACCTCGGTGTGGAACCTTATATTGGTATCAGAGCTAGGTCAGGCCTCTGGTCTGATGGGTTGGGGGGGATGTAAGGAGTTACACCCTAGCATCCCACATCGGTTAAGTCTGGATGGGGAAAAGTCCATATAAGGGGGGTTGGAACCTTCTTATCGAGGGCCCTTTTGGAGGACAAAATCGTACAGGCTCGGCCCAAAGCGTACAATACCTCGGTGTGGAATCTTATACAAATAGCATATACTAGGGATGACACTTTAAGGTTTTCATTTTTTTTCTTTAATTCATCATTCTCTTTTTATAAAACCTTAATGTTACTATCCAAATAAACAATGATCTTCTTAGAAAGAGTAACATTTTTCTTTGCCTTAAGTAGGTTATCATATAATTCATTATATAACCTATCAAAATCATTATTAGAGTGTATTGAGTTGTTATCATATACCTCTATATCATTGTCTCCCATAGCCATAAGGCATAATAAGGATTCTTTATCTTTTTCCTCCTCACAGGTTGAGCCGTCATCCTGATCTCCCCAAGTGGCAAGATGAGCTCTCCTAATGGGCTGCTTGTTCTCCTTCCTTTCATTTTCTAAGAGCCTTTTGAGATAGACAAGGCATTCCAATTTGATATGGCCTGACTTTTTGCATTTGAAGCATGTTGGAGTAGAAGAATCACTTTACTATCCTTTATTGCTATTCTTTCTAAGAGAGGGACTTTTCCTTCTACCACTAAACATGTGTACTTTTCATAAGCTTTTGATATTTCTTGGTTGGAATGATAACATCATCTTCATCATTAAGGTCATCCAAACTTTCCACATCATCATCTTTATCTTCTAATGTTGCAGCAACTTTCAATGCTAAATTCTTTCTCCTTCTATCATCATCATTGTTGAAGTATCTTTTTAGCTACATTTCATGCTCCACCAAGTTTCTAAACAACTCTTGAGGGGAAGGCATGCCTATTTTCATAGATTCCTTGATGATAGTGATTTAGGTTGTCATTCAATGGTTAGGAATCATAGAACTTTGTGCACTAAGTTAGCATTTTCAAATTATTTGCCAAGAATACTCAAGTGATTAACAATAGTAGTAAAAACTTGAACCATGTCTTTAATGGATTCACCATCCTTCATCTTAAACAGTTCATATTATGATACTAAAGTATGGACCTTTGAAACTTTCACTTGTGTGGTTCCAACATAAGCCACTTCAAGAGCATCGCACATATCCTTAGTAGTAAGATAGTTAGATACTCTTTCATACTCACTTGATCAAAGGAAATTAGATACATTCCATTTGACTTTAGAAGCTAGAAGATGTCTTTTTTTTTCTTATCTTCATTCCATTCACTTCTTAGTTTCAAAATGATTATTTTGTTTTCAATCTTAGTCAAAAGATTGTATCCAACTTCCATAATTTCCCACATATCTATATCAATAGTTTCAATGAAATCCTTCATTTTTTTGTTTCTAATAGGTGTAGGGTTGACCAATAAACCCAAGGGGTTTGTTCAATGGAGGACACTCGGGCAAAATACTAAAATCATTAGAATCCATAAGATCCTTTTAAGGTAGTTACACCTAATACTAAAAGCCAAGCTTTGATGCCAATTGTAACTACGAATTCCACCAAGAGGGGGGTGAATTGGTTTTAGGATTTTTTAATTTCAAAAATCATTTTGTTTAATCTCTTTGAAAACTTAGTAAAAATTACAAGTTCTCTTGGAAACAAGAAACGATTGTCCATAAATATAATATCCTAAATACCAGCCACAATAATATCAATAGTTCAATATGATTATGAATAACTATGAATCAAAGTTAAGTAAAGTGATGAATGTAAAAGAGTAAAAGAAGAGAAATTCAAATGCTTATTTATAGTGATTTCCCCTTGAAAAATGATTTCAAGGCATATATCCACTTCCAAGCTTCAATCCAAGCCCGAATTTACTAATAAAACCTTCAAGTTTACATAAGCACTTGAAAAAGCCTCAATACACTAATTGCTCAATCACAATTATTAATTCTTTGAGATCTTTACTCAAAGAAAAGAAATAGAGAGTTCAATCAATCTACTATCCTATGTTAGGCTACCCCTAGGAAATAGAGAAGTTTTTAAGATTTGATTACAAGGAAATTTGGCAAGAATACAGTAGTTCAAAAAATACAAACATGAAGAACAATAGGATTAGGATCACTCAAATTTAACTCAAATCAATAAAGGATGAAGAGATTTGAAGAACAGATTTATATGAAAGAGTTTGCCTTTAAGTAGATGTGTTTTCACACTATGAAAATGTGTGAAATGAATATTTATAGTAAATGAAATTACACTTAAAAAAATTAACCTTTATGTGCAATTTTGCTCTTGCGATCATGATCGCAAATATGATCACAAGTTTAAAATTTAAAAATCGGATAGAGTCGCAATTGGAATCGTGGGGTTCAAATGTAAAGGCTTCAATTTGACTAGAGAAAATGCAATTCAAATATCAATTCTGCTCGTCCAAAATTGCAATCCTTTAGGAAGGCCAGAATTGAACGCAATTCGATTGGTGATCAAAATAAAAAACAGGGATCAATTCGAATCACACAAAAACAATTCAAAACTCGATTTGAATCATAAGGCATAAAAGCTTGTCCTATTCCTCGTGTGCATGATCACAAAAACAATATAAATTAACTCAATTTGAATCGTGAGTTCTGGAAAGAAAAATTTAATGTTTTTCAGAATTTCAAATGACTTTAACACTTGTATACCTTATTAAAAAATTTTAAAAACTCAACTTCTAACCAAATAAATATGACAAAACATTTAGTAATAAGTTGAATTTTTTTTATATAATTTTTTCAAAAGATTTGTTTAGAAAACCAAAAGTAGAACTTTCAAATGTAACAAAATAAGGCCTAAACTAAATCTTCAAGTTGAAGTTCATGACCATCTTCAATTGAACCACTTAAAATAATCAATTAAAATTTATTAAAATGGTTTGTTATTATCACAATATCATTTTATTCAATTTAGAAAATTAGAGAAGAAGACAACACATTTAACTTGACATTTCTACAACCATTATTGCATTTGGACCTCTAATTGATTAAGGACCACATGTTTTTTATAATTTTCTTTCTTTTATAAAAGCAATGCTCCTCTTGACCATCATTTATTGGTAAATACTTTTATATCTTTCATATTAGTATGGGTATGAATACTACACATATATTAAAGTGATATGATCTGTCACGAACTTATTAATTTAAGATTATAAAAAAAACCAATAACACTATATATAATCTTGGCCTTGTTTATGTAATTTTGTGTGGATCGTGGTTATCAATTATATATGATAGTGCAGCATTTTTTTTTTTTTTTGTTATACAATGGAAATTATGTGGCTTGTGTTTTGAGTTGATTCAGTCAAAATAGGAGGACCCAAAAATGCGGTGGCCGAAAGTACGTCATGACTGTGCTTCCATACAATTTTATGCATTGCGGATCTTGTCACTCAATTGATGACTTCATCGAATTCTCTTTTATTCTATTTTCTCACAAACAAATAGTAACGATACGGATATCAATATTAGATATGATAAACTTTAAATATAAATAAATTATATATTATAAATAAATTGAAAAATTATTTATAAACAAGGAAACAAAGAACATAATATTTTAGAATTGACTTAGGTTTGTGGAAGAAAATAATTTTTTAAAAATAATAAAATTATTTTTTAATTTTTTAATATAATATTAAATAAATAGAATATTTTTTATTAATTAATATATTATAATTATAAATATATCTGAATAAAATTATTTAAGATGTTTTCTATGGAAACGAAATAGATTATTTTCTTTCCTTTACACAATTTAAGGGGACCTTTGGTTTGGCTTATATAAATAGAAATAGAATGGAATCAAATAAGTAAAGATAATAATAACAGTTATTTTTTAATTTATTTCATTTAGTGAGGGAATGGAATCATATTCTTTATGATTCTCTTTTTCACTGTTTGGTTAGATGGTGATTGATAGCAATGGATGGTTGTCAATGGCGATAGGTGGTGGTGGATGATAATCAATGATCTTAGGTGGTGATGGGCGATAATCAACAGTGATAGGTGACGGTGGCTGGTGGTCAAGGGTGGTAAGTGGTAGTGGCCAGTGACCAATGACAGCAGGTAATGGTGGTCGATAGTCAATAATAACAGGTAATGATGAATGGTAGTGGTCAACAGTGGAATGTGATGGTAGACAATAGTCAATGACAAAAGGTAGTAGTAGGCAGTAATCAATGGTGAAAGGTGATGGTGGGCAATCGTTAATAATAGTGGTAGATGGTGGTCAACGGTAAAAAAATGGTGATAAATGATTATCAAGAGAGGAAAATGGTGGTCAACAGTAATAAATGGTGATCAACGATAATCAAGGGTGATAAGTGATAGCAGACAGTAGTCAATGGTAATAAGTAGTAGTGGATGGTAGTGGTCAACGACGAAATGCGCTGGTAAGTAGTGATCAACGGTAAAAAGTGGTAGTGGATAATAATCAATGATAGTGATGGTGGTGAGCGATGATTAATGACAGAAGATGGTGGTGAGTGGTGATCAGTAGTAGAATATGATAGTAGATGGTGGTAGGCAATTATTAATAGTGGTGGTGGACAATGGTTAAAGACAGAAGGTGGTGGTCAACAGGGGTAAATGGTGGTGAGCAATGTCAATGACAGAAGGTCGGGGTAAGCAATGGTCAACGGTGGTAATAATGGTGGGTGATGGTCAATGCCAGAAAGTGACGGTGGAAGGTGGTGGCGATGGTCAATAACAATAGATGGTGGTAAAAACTTTGCGAGGCAAGAAAAAGAAAGAGAGAGGAAGTTTTTTTTTTTTTTCTTTAAATCTGATATCTTAAATGAGGAAAGGATTTCAAATTAAGGAAATTCATTAAGGTCAAATAATGGTAACAAATTTCGCTATATATGAACTAAACACTTAATAAAAAATTAATTTTTTAATTTCGTTATTTATTATAGCTTTTATCATTATATCTATACTCCGTGGCTAGGATTTCCATAACTCCGTGCCTGCAATTTTTTTTATTTATTTGTGTATTTTTTATAATTAATAAAATAATAATTCTTAATGATTAGAAAAATAATTTTTATTTTGAAGGAGTGAATATTATTTTATATTATATAAATTCATACTTAAATAAATAAAATATTTTTTAATTTTAGTATTTTATAATTTTAAACTTAAATAATTTTTTTTTGAAAAACATATTTTGTAACCAACCGTGACACCCTGACTTGGGTGCAAAAATATCTTATTGTATCAAATCCATGCACATAAATTATTGGTACAACAGCATTGTTGGAGCCGTATCAGTGCAACATAGAAAAATCACCCAATTTTTATGTTAATTAAAATAATATTGTATTCAATGATAAAAACATAAATGATTATTTTTATTTGTATTGTTAAATTAAAGTTATGTATTAAATTTAAAGTATATTAGATTTAAAATATGGAGAATACCACATAAATATTAGAGAATATATATCATATTAGATTTAACACTTCTATAATATCAATTTTGTTGATAAGGATAAAGATAAATAGAAAAAAAATTGATTAAATCAAATTAAATCTATTATTGATTAAATTGAAAATAAAAATTAAAAATCAAATTAAAAAAAAACTTTTATTTATTGTAGAGTAAAATAATGTTTTATTATTGAATTTATAAACAACTTGGAGGAGATGTTACACATACGGCAGTGGTTGTCATCATCAAGTGCATACATACATTGTTGTCGTCAATCTTCTGATTTCTGGCAAGCAAGCATGGTTAGGGTTTACAAAAGTTATGCTAATAACTAAAGAATTCAATCATTCTTCACTCACCCCAGAGAGTCAAATCCACTGTCGTTTCAGTACCAACCCAATTGAACCCTCTCTCAAGGGCTGGCGGCGTAATAATCAACCCTTCCGCCATGCTGTTCATCAGCATCGGCATGTTGAACACTTCCTCTTCATCCCAAAACAAACTTCTAGATGCTTCTTCTTCTTCTTCTAGAACCATCTCCGACCTGCTGCTCAAGCTAGCAGAACCGCCATTACTACTCCCGAACTTCTCAGCTGCTTCCATGGCGGCCAACTGAATTGCTCTGACGGAGTGTTTACTAGAATCCAGGCGCGGGAACGACTTAGCTGCTTGTGGGAAATTCAAGGAAGCAGAATCTCCCCGGAAAGCCAAAGCAGCGACGTCGTATGCTATGGCCGCCATGGCCGGCTGAGCAAAAGTTCCAAGCCAAACGCGAGTTTTCTTGTTCGGCTCTCGTAGCTCGCAAACCCACTTTCCGTTTCGTTGCCTCACGCCCTTATAGATTGGGTGCCGCGTTTCTTGGAATTTCTTCCTTCCTGCTTTTCGCTTCTGCGTTCTGCTTTTCTCATTCATCATCAACACTTCAATGAGCATGGCGCAGAAATGAATGGATTACTGAAATCTGAAAAGAAAAATGGTTGGGTTTTCGGTTGGTTATGGCAGAAGTTAATTTTGAAGTAACACTGCTGGGCTTCAATAGGTTGCTTATTATGA
>JANHAO010027352.1:0-10866 GCA_026873985.1 Saraca asoca | reverse complement strand
CCTAGCCAATATATTAACCTTAGGACCCTCCCATCATGGGCTTTAGGGTTAAGGCCTGCACTATGAGACCCACACCAATCAGTAATAGATATCCTAGCCCAATGTAAATGGATCACCTTAATAGATTAATGGGCTATTTTGGATTCTCTTATAAATTATATACTAGCCTGTTTATTTTTACAAAACAAAAAATATAATTATCTGCAGCCCATTAGAAGAATTATAAAATAATTCTTACAGTTTATTGCTATGTAGATTACACATGTACAATATTTGTTGAAATGTCACGACTATTTTCATATTTTTCAACTTTACAATGCCTTGCTTGTAGGGATAATTAATTTCAATCAAGTTTGACAAGTTTAATTAATTTTATCACATCCCAGACATGATTAGCAAAATGAAGTTCTTGAAATATAAGTAGCATTTTTTAGGAAACAGCAAAGCTTAGCTTCTTTTATTATGTGAAAACATCAGAACATAGTTTAATGACACAGATTCACTCTATCTTGCTACTCAATTAGAGCATGACATGTAGCTTCTAATTTTATTATTTTCATAGTATTCATATCTGGAGTTATGGAAGACATCAATACTTTTTTTTTATTAATTTTAAAATTAATTAATTATTTCAGCACGTTTTGATTAATTATAATATTATATTTCTAATGAATTTCAAGATTTAAATATAATTTTCATTCTAATCCGGCAAACAAAATGCAAAATAGAATAAGAAACATAATGAAATTCCAGAAAAGTGATGGACGGTGAGGCATTATTTTGATAATAATCTTTACAATAGCGTCTACTTTGGAAACAAAGATGCGATATCTGATTAATAATTTTTTTATAAAACTTTACATATTAATTTTTAGTTAAAATATTATTTTCCTGCAATTAATTTCTTCTTTTCTATACTTGTTGCTTCAACAGAACTGATTGGTTTCAGTTTTGACATGTTTAAATAATGTGGTCACATGGTTTGGCATGATCGAAAAATGTGATTTTAAATTCTTCAAACATTCGAAAATAGCTTTTCATATTTAATTATTCATTATGCTAATGTGAAAACCTCAAAACATAGTTGAATGACAAAGATTCACTAAATCTCACTATTCGATTAGATAAAAGTTTTAAGAAAAGCATTTGTAATGCTTGTCTGATATTTTTGAAATCTTCGAAGATTCGTATCTCAATAAGATAAAGTTTTTTTATATAGTAAGGCAAATATGAAGAAATTAATTTTTCTTTTTAAAAAAAAAATTATCATTGAAATTTTGGCTTAAAATCTTTTTACTATCATGAGTTTGAATATGATTGGAGCATTTTTTTTTTATCTAGAAAATAATAATATAGATAGTATACGTAACATTATCGCTAATGACATGTTTAAGATCTCTTTTCTTTTCTTATTAATCCATCCTTCTGCACTTGTATTCGCCTAGATGAGGGGGTTAACGCAAAGGGCGAATGGTGGCCTATCCATTGCTAGGCTCTAGAAGATTTGGTCGATGAGAGATAATCATCAACAAAATTATTAATATTG
Organism: Saraca asoca; assembly: GCA_026873985.1. Lineage (NCBI taxonomy): Eukaryota > Viridiplantae > Streptophyta > Magnoliopsida > Fabales > Fabaceae > Saraca > Saraca asoca. Next base: position 9,320 of record JANHAO010027352.1, on the reverse strand, counting down.
AGAAATTTGAATATATTTTGTCAACTGAGCTGACACATTTTAAAATATGATTAAGTATATGATAAAATTAAATTAAGTGTGTCATTAAATTGGCGAAAAGTATATTATTGGATTCACTTTTAAATTTAAGATATTCATTTTCATCAAAGACGATTGAGGAATTAATCAATTTTCAAATTAAAAAATAAGTCTTGAAAGATTCTATATCTAAATGACATAATAAAGTTTTTATATATTAAGCAAATATGAAGAAATTGAGTTTTTTAACAAAAAATTATCATTCACTATGTTCACGTTTTATGATTAGTATATGGCAATGCAAATCTAGAGATACGATGAATATCTACATGAGATAGACTCAGAAACGCCATAAGATTTTGCAAAGGCAAATCCAATCTCCAAAAGTTCAAACTCATGATATCTCAAGAATCTAACCGATCAAAAACATTTAAGAGTCGAACTAGATCTACCCATTGACATGACAAACAATTTTATATTGCAAAGATTGACGTAACATATATCCTGCTAAATCTAACCCTAACCTTTTAAATTATTGTCGGTTTATATTCTTTTTTTATAATTTTAAGAATCCAGAGACTCCAACCTCCAAAACCGTGTCTGTCTCTCGTTGAATAGGGCTAAGCCATAGCTAGCTAGCAAGCAACAGGTTACGCGTTTTCTTAGTTGTGAATCAGTCAATGTGGTCTGGTTATACTCTGCAGATAACTATACTCTATGAAGGCGACGACCCAACAAGAATAATAGGAAAATTACGTTAGCATCAAGAAGACAACAAAGTAGGAGCTGGGATGAGTTAAGGATTAAGAAGAAAACAAAATGGATAAAGTTTCTTGGAAGCTGCGCAGTGAGTGTATTAGCATTGTCAATGGAAAAAGGATAGAGAGGAATCCTGAAGGGTTGGTTGGAATTTATTGCTATTTGGAAGCATGCAATCATGTAGCTTGATAGGTGAGTGGAGTGGATTGGATTCAAAATGCTGACCAAGACTTTGGATGCTATTTCCACACGCTTAATTGTTTGTTTTTGCAAAGTAGACGTAGACACATGCAACGTTTTGATAGATCATATTCTGCCCATGATTCCAAGAGTGATAATCATGGTGGTGATTGTGATTTTAAGTGTGAGAATTTACATAAATTGTCTGCAAAATTATAAATATTACGTGCAACTAAAACAATATTTCTATAATCAACATGCATTAGTTTATATACATCTAATAAATATCTTCCAACTCGTTATAAGTTTAAATCACCCTAATATTAATAATCTATGTCAATGGTCATATTTTTCTAATAAAAGTCTTTTAATGTCTATCAATTATTAGCTTTTTACTCGTTCTTTGTGTTTATTTTTCTTACTATTACTAAGAGATTAAATAAAAATGAGATCTCAAAAATGTCGTTAATGTCTTAATCAATAATACTAAAATAACTTAAATATACTACCATTTTTCTTATTAAAAACATCATATTTCTTATATAGAGATATATAGAGATCACATTTTGTTCAAGGATATATATATTATTTTATTTTATTTCTCCTAAATGAAAGAAACTCTTCAAGAAAAGAGTTAGATAGGGTTTCTCTATCATAGATATGCAATGGTTGGTATATGGTGATGTAGGGTGGTGATCAGAAAGATCTGCAAGTACGTTTGGTCAAAAAACATTACATGATCAACTCTTGATAGTTGATAGCACCGTCAAATTTCATATTTGGAGCTTTACCATCATTAGAACCTGCTTGGAAAGCATGTTAGCTTGCCAGTTGCCACCAATTATAATGACTTCCATTATTATATATCGATCCATTAATGCATTACAGATAACCTCGGAATCAAGGAGTTCAAAGGCATATTTTTTTAAACTGAAATCAACTATTAAGTATCACTTAATATGCAATTATAGGAGTGCATGAATCTTAAACATGACTTATAACTTGAACCTCTTGGTGGTTAGGTAGCAGGTTGCTTAGTTATATTACACACTATTTTATAGTAAAACATACATACATCTAAATTTGGATCCTCACATTTTTCGTTTAATTAATTTTTTGTCATATTGGAGAAAAAAAGATATAAAATTCTTATATATATGCAATAGGATTAAAATTCTTTTCTTATATATAATGAAACTTATAAAAAAATTTTGTATTGACCTCATCCAAACATAACAAAAAAAATGACAAAAAGAAAAAAAAAGATGATTTGTACCTGTTAAAAAAAATTAAATCTGAATTGTAACCTATCTCAATCAATATATATATATATATATATATATTAAATTATTGTGGTCAAATTTATCCTTTGGGAGAAGCATTTTCCACAGCCTAAGGAAGGAGAAGCCATTTATATATATAATTTCCTATGTATTTTTGTGGATATAAAACTGTTGACTTGGCACAATCATGGAATTGTATATAGAAAATAAAATAAAATAGAAAGCATATGGGAAGCAATCATTAGCTTTAAGCAAAGATTAGAGTTAGGAGAAGTCTCAAGTGGATTTTATATATAATTAAACGATGTTTAATATAATAAGGAGAAATGAAAATGACAGCTTCTATAAGAAATTTCGAATAGAACTTCCACTTTCATTATGGTTTCTACTTTTCATTATTTCAACTTTGCAACTATAACCCTTAATTATTTGTGATTCTGATCTTTTGATTCAGTGTTCAACACTTATATAATTAAGATTTGGTTAGCTCTAAGTATTGTTTTGAAATTCTATTAGCTAAAACTTAATATGTGATTTTATGTCTCCCTCATGGAGAAGAGTCTCCATTCTTTTTCCTTTTCTTAGGTTATTAGTTTCTTATTTACTAAAAATAAATAAATAAACACTTTTTTTACTAACTAGACTTTTTGCAAATATATGAATTTTTAAATGAAATTGACATTGTTAAATTAAAAAAAATGGATAAAAACATATTTTTTTTGTATTTAAATAGTAGATCTCTGTATAAAAATTATTAAAATCTTGTGAAAAAAATATTATGTCTATATCTCTTTGAAATTAATAATAAAAATTTTTAGAAAAAATTGTGAAAAATCATCAGTGAATCTCAACATGCACCTCTTAGAGACCGAAGATTATTTTTGGATCCCTCTCTTAATAATACTTTGAGTTTAAGGATTATTATACTTTAGTATTTACTTGAAAAATACGTACCAGTACATATTTTTATAATTGTTGTCATTTTTTACATTTTTTTATTAGAATTATCAATTATATAAAAATGAGATGTTTTTTAATTTTATTTTATACAATTTTAAGTAATGGGATTATAACTTTTATGTATTTATTAGACATAAATTTCATATAAAATTAAAATTTTACAAAAAAATTATAAAATTTTATATACAAATTAAATAAGTTAAACTATCATATAAATTTGCAAAATCTTCAAATACATAAGCATTATGGTAAACTTAAATATGCCACTTTTTCCTATTTTGATAATGAAAATACACATAGAAGTCAATTTGATTGGGGGGGATCAACTAATTGTGACTGATGAGAACATGTGTGATTGGGATAATATGTCGGGTAGGCTTAAGACAAAACTGTCATGGTAACATATAATTGACACACAGTGCATGCATCAATACCGTAGAATAATCGTCCTTTGTATATGCCCAATAATATTATTATTGTTGATGAATAATCACCTAGACAATGATTGAATTAAAAAAAGACACACACTTTGATCCATATGTTGTCATATTGCAAGTAGACCCTTTGATCTTTATATTGTCCTCTCTACTATAAAAAGCCCTAACGATAATGATATTTGGAAATGATAACTCATCAACGGCTTTCATGCTATGGAATTTTTAGGGCATAAATTCATTTTTGTTTGGCACTTAGCATTTTTTTGATACTATATATCTTCGAATCGAATATTAAAAATTAAGAATGAAAATTTACGAAAGAAATATATACAGAAACTTTTTTTATATTGAAATAATGAGTTTCGATGAAAAAAATTGTGAATCTTATGATAAGAGATTATATTTTTTAGCTTTGAAAATAAAAAAATTTGAGAAATGAAAAATTAAATTAGTGATATACATTCAATCATATATAAAGCTTCACTTTCATATATGAAAGCTATCATCACTAGGGATACGTATAAAAGGAGGACAAATGCAAATTGTAGCCTTTCGTTTTCTCTTTGTGGCTACCCTTTTGTACAATTTCATATTCATTGTGACCGACAAAGATTTTGTGTCCATGTTTTTCTCTTGTAAAAGAAGAAGTCTTATTTTGGTTTGATAGCTATATGATGCAAAAATAGGTAATCACCTTCTTTAAGGAATTTGAATATTCTTTTCTATTTTTGTCATATTAATATTGTTTTCACAAAGCTATAAATATAAAATTTATATATATATATACAAAATGAAATTTATAATTATGTGTAGGATTCCACATACTAATTTATGCATATCTAAAATTCTCCATAAAAAGAGAAGCTAGACATATATTTATGAAGCAGTTAATGTATGATTTATTTAAAAACTTTTATAAAAATGTTTTAATTGTTGAGAGTTATATATAAAAAAATTTTAATGTACAATTGTATAAGATATTCTCCATAATTAATATTAAAATAGTCAAATTAATATGAAATGATCTATATCGCTTTTGTAAAGTGTAATAAAAATTATACATAAATCAGAAAGTGAAATGACAAAAATGAAATTTTGAACGTGTCACTGAAATCTTAACCGATAATAGTTGAATAATCTATTTATATTGTCCTTTTGTTTATAAAAAAAAAAAGTATAATTGACATTTTGAATTTTAGATAAATTATTAATAATTGAAAGAACATATAGACTAATTCTTTATTTTAATTTCTCATAAGTAATCATTTATTTATAAAAAAATGTAATTGACATTTTGAATTTTAGATAAATTATTAATAAAAAGAACATATTGACTAATTCTTTACTTTTTAATTCCTCATAAATAATTATTATATTTTATTTATTTTTAAAATACACCATGCATTTTAAAAGAAGATCTAGATGTAGCCTAGTTAAAACCAAGAGCCCTTGAAAGCTGTAGAGCAGAAACGATATCTTCATCAATTCTTTCTTTTAATTCATCATTCCCGCAAAGCATCTTTCGTTTTATCAAACCGACCCACTAATGTTAATTGACATTTTTCTTTTATTTTTATGTGTAGCTCATACAATTAACTGTCTGTTTGGAGAAAAAATAAATAAATAAAGCACAAAAATTGACATAAACTTGCTTTTTTATTATCACTTTTTTTCTTCCTCTAATTTACGAAACCCAATATTGAAGTTGTATTAATAATTTGACTTATTTGTTGTGGTTTGTCTCACAGTTGAATGACAAACCAATTATTAAAATGCACGTCATGCTACAACTTGACCTAATGACTCGCCCAATATATTCCACTTAATTTCAAGTGGCCAACAAGTTAAATTTCTACGGTAATGTTTAGAATTGTTCAAAAAATTTGGCAAATTTTTATAAAAATCTAATATAAAACTCATAAAATTGTGATTATTTTTAAAATCTTATAATTTTTTATAAAAAATTATAAATGTATATAAATTTTGTATGCACTAATTATATAAAAAAAATTATACTTCCATCATTTAATATTGCATATAAAATTTATTAAAGATTTCTTACTTTTGTATAAAAATTATAATTTTCAATGAAAAATTGTGAAAAGTGCAAAATTTTTTCATAAAATTTATAATAATACATATCTATACAAAATTTCTCTAATATTGAAAAATGACCTAAGTTATAATGGCCAAACACTCAACAAGTGATTTAAGTGATAAGAACACTTTTTAGATAAGTTTAAACGTTCAAATATTTGTAAATTTTTCCAAAAAAAAATATTTTGATTTTTCTTGAAGTATAAAAAAATCGTGAATCTTCTCTTTATTTTTTTTTTATTTTAGGAAGGTTAAAGTATTTTTCTTTGTTATTTTTTAAATAAATTTTAAAGCCCTTATATATATTATAAAAAAAATTAATCACCAAACAAAGTGATTGTTATTAAATTTCATAACAACTAAAATATTGCCCATAGAATATTATTGTTTCAATAATCACAAGAGACACAAACCCATAGAGTAATGTTGCAAACTAATTCCTTTGATGATAATATATACTATAAGTTGTACTTGATGGTAGCTTCACAAATGTCATTAATTAAAAGGAAGAATGTCTATTAATTAATTAAAAATATTAACACTTGATGATTTGCTAGCTAAGTGATGAAGTGTGCGTATTTATATAAATCACTTTCATGTAGTTGTTACTGAGCCGATAAAGAACTGATACTGCACCTTTTTTATGCATGTTACAGAGCTTGAGGACATATATTCTATATGATTTATGTGGACCAAGATGCTCATGGAAGCAATTGAAAATGATTACCCCTTTTTATCTTTTTGTTTTCCTTTTTTTTTCTCTCTTAAATGGGAGATGCAAAGCTAAAACTTTGTTCCTTTACTAGAGTTGATTTTGACCATACATACTTATAGTTATCATTTTTCCCTATCAATTTTCCTTATAAGCATTTTGTGTAGGTTAAAATAAACATACTCACTTGCTACATATTATTTTTAAATGCTATACTCGCAATATTCATATTTAAATTTAAGTAAATAATAGTAACTCTTTAAAAAAAAATTTGGTATAATGATAGCATAGATACTTGAATTTAAGACCTTTATAAACTATTCAAATTATTCCGTATTAATACACTTTTAGTGGCTTCAACACTTCAACTTTTAAGGAAGAAAGTGATGAAAAAGCTACTTAGTTTGAATTAATAACAAGTGATTTTTAATCGTTTATAAAAAAAAAATGTAATATGCTTACAGCCTTCTATTAAATTTCAATTCAAAATAATAAACAAAAGAATATATATTTTTTATCATCTAAATCAATTCATGAAAAGAAGTGAAAATAAAAGGGAGAAAAGTTAACCATTAACAATAAAAGAGGTTTTTTTTTTTTTTTTTCCTAAAGTGGGTCCTAATTAGCCTTTTAAATATGGGGTGGTGAGTGGGGGTATAAAGCCAAACTAGTGTCATGCATTGATTGGAATCATGTGGGATGAAGACAAAAGGGGGTTTTTAAGAGGAGAGTGCATTGCCCCCACCATTTCATAGCCCTTTTCCCCACTCTCCTTTTGTGTCTTTTTCAAGATTCTCCATAAACACTTAGCATAAGAATATCTTAGGCAAGTCATACGCTTCAAATCGTCCTTCATCTATAATATCCATCAATCAAATCATACAGCATTCACTTACATGAAATCACACGGTTCTCCTATCTCACCGTGGGATTCTCTCAACCGTTTGATCGTCAATAAACGGTGATGGAGATTTCACACATGTTCATGAAATGGACACCCATTGATGTTCCCATCATATAGATGTAGTGGAGTACATGTTACAAACTTGCAACACATCTTTCCTGCTGGGAAAGGCACAGCTCATGCCAAAATGCGTGAACATGAAAAGACCAAGTTGCCCGTTTCACGCTACTTACATGAGAAACCGTCACTCACCTATGGGCCATCGGAGTCAATTCCTATCTCAGATCAACCTTGGAATGGAGCCCACCGAGAATCAACTCTATCATGTTCCATGCAGGCGCACCACAAGCTATCATCTTTTGTACGGAGTATTTAACAAAATAAAAAGGGTCTGGTGCTCAACACAAACAAACAAAAAGGAAAGTAAAAAAACAGTTTTTTTTTTCACTCTTCAAAAGTTTTTTTTTTTTGCCTCCTTAAGCTAAACGAGCCGCCATTAATTCACGCATCCCTATGTTGCTTTTAACTTGTACGGTCACCAAATGTACCTTAGTTAACGGCCTGACAGTGATGGCAGAAAAGAAATTTCCATTTAATTTAGAAATTATCAGGAAATTAAAATTTTACCATAGATATCACACACTTCAAATAACAAAGTAAGAATAATGCTTTTATTACTAAATTGATTGCTCTAGTGATGATACATTTTTACAAAGAATTTGAAATCAAATTGATGTAATAATCTTTTTAGCCATTTGAGAATAAGTTCGAGTTTGGAAAAAGAAACTACAATTTCAGTTGAATCTGCAAATCATATGATTTGACAAATTCATATGTTAAGGGATGATACTAAAAGCAATTAAAATACATTAAAAATAATATGATATCAAGAAGTAGTTTTTAAATTTTTATATTGTTATCTTACTCATTATTAATAAAATTTAAATTAAGTCTCTTAAATAATGTGTCTAATAGTTGGCTACTTAATATTCGGTGGAGGATTAGACAACTTATTACTTGTATCTGAACCAAGATATTTTATAATCCTATCACCAAAACATTAATCTAGTGAGATTAATACTGATTGTATAATAGCTTTAAGCTACATTAATCTATGTGTATAATCTCTGGAGCACAACTTAGCATTTCTGGTATTAAAAAACATATTACACACACTTAGCATAAGTTGTCACGTCGTTAACAAAAGTTTTTTTTTTTTATATAGTAACATTTTTACTACCAATAACATTACCAAAAAAAAAATAAAAATAAAAAAAAGAGAAAAAGAAAATTAAGATGGGGAATGCCATATTGACGTTTACTAGATTCTCTTGCCCTACCTTTCTCTCCCTCTCTCTCTCTCTCTCTCTCTAATGAGTTGCGGCGGCCACAGCGGCCATTGCCACCGGAGACGGAGGGACGATCACCGGCTTCTTCTTCGAGGACACATTAATAGGTGCAGCAACATGTTCCTCTGTTTCAAAAACATGTCTTTTACCATGTAGAAACTTGTCCACAATCCTCTTGCTCCTCGCCACCACCTGCTCCTCCCATGCCTCCTCTGCTTCCTTCCCGCTCTTCTTGAACGCCGCCGTCGCGTCGAGGCGGTGCATGTTCCACTCCCACATAGTATGAAGACGATGAATCTTCTGCAATTGTCGACAAGCCAGCTTGCAAGTGTTCAGTTTGATCCTGGCAATGGCGGCTTCAAGAAACCTCTTCCTGGTCCTTTCATCGGCTAACGCCTCCGTCCGAAGAAACTGGTCCAATTCGGGCACTCCGATGGCTCTTCGAATTCCTCTTGAGTAATCGGCCAAGGGGTCGAAAATTTTCCGAACTTCATCAACCAAACCCGCCTCCACCATCCGGTCAACCCGGTCGGAGACAAAAGAATGAAGAACATCAGGAGAAACATCGACCCAAAGGAAGCAACACTCGTACCTTAATCGAAACTCAGAGTAATCATTAAC
>JANHAO010027351.1:0-10865 GCA_026873985.1 Saraca asoca | reverse complement strand
ATCCCTGCCATAAATATCAGCTTCATCCACCAAAGATGTGGATGGCAATCTATCTGATACTCTCCTTCCCAATCCAACACCAACAGCACTAGCTTGGTTCAACCCTAGAATATGCTTTTGAATTGCAAGATATTCTAGCTTATCAAGGACTTGTTTCATCCTTGATTCAATTTCCTTGTCAAATGAACTAATAGAAGCAGTGAAGAAGCTCCATACCTTGTTGCTACTGGTTTGAATGTCAGCTTCTTGCTTGCTTTTGAAGACTTCATAATCAATTTCATCCAAAACATCCTCAGCATCAAAGACTGCATCTTTGACCATATCAACCCAGGCCTTCACACTTGGACTCGCGATCTCCTTTGTCTCAGCATCATCAAGCACTTCATTGATCGCCGACAGCTTGATTGTCAACTTATTCAGCAAAGTCTCGTTGAGTTTTCTTCCGCGAAAGTAGTCAAAAATGTCATCAGGAGTCAACCTGTCAAATGCCAACTGAAGGAATGAAGAGAGAAAAGCACCGCCGACCAACTCTCCAGCCATTTTTAAGAAAGGAATCAGAGGAACTGACTGCTAACAGAAAGTGAGTGCAAGGCTAATGTGGGTGAAAGCCCAGAAGTATTTGGTCAATATTTGATGAACTTGTTTTCTTCGCATACTACAATGTGTTGAACTGCACATGGCCAGTTGCCATCAGTTCAGACAACTTGACATTCTTTTAAGCAGAGATTGGGAAAATGTGAAATAAAGAACTTGAGTGGCTTTGGATGATATCAGTAGTGGGTAAGTAGAATGATTATAATACAGGGAAGCGAGTTGTTGCCTGGCTGGCTGTGGATTTGTTTGGCTTAATTTCATGGGATACCATCACCTCTTTAATAATGGAATTATTTTGGAAGTTTATCTTGTATGCGTAGCATGGGGAGAATATTTTGGAAGTTTATCTTGTATGTGTAGCATGGGGAGAATATTTGTAATTGCTGAGGACAACCCTGAGGTTATGTGTAATTATACATTGCATTCCTTCAGGAATTTCTCATCTCTTGAAAGTCAAAAACTTTTAATTATATCCTGAATTTGATCACCATTTGATCTAAATATTAAATATAGATCCAAATTTAAAATATTAGTCAATGAATATACCAAAAAAAAAAAAAAAAGATACTGACAAAACCAACATCATACTATTAGTTTTTTATCCATCTAAACCATCTTGAGATTTTAGATTCCACATACTCTTTGGCAAGGATATGTAATGTACAAAATCAATATTTCTTCACATTTTTACCTTTTTGCCACAAATTGAATATTCTAAATTAAATTAATTTATGTTTTATTTCTCAAAACTAAATGAAAATAGCAAATTAAATAATAATGCATCCAACACAAAACTTTAAACATGAAAAACAAATACTATTATCTGATGAGTACTGAGAGATAGGTGGCTCACTCTGAACACTTATTTTTTATTTATAGTGGATTAATACAGTTTATAGTATCATAATCTTTCAAAAAAAATTAAAAAGTAATCTATTCAAATCAAATAATAATAATTTTGGTAAAATATATAAATTACAATAATATAATATTACTAAATAAAAAGTCTTAAAATGTTTATAATATTATATTTAAAAACATATAATATGAGCAAATCAATGACAATAAATTGCAACAATACATTCAAAAGAACATATAATCATATTAACTTTTTATATAAATTGCAAATCAATGAATATAAAAAAAATATAAGTTATATTTTATTAGAACAATATAATATTACGTTTAAAAACATATTTAATTATAAAATGAGCAAATCAATTATTATAATAAAAAAAATGGGTATATCTCATTCATTTGCACATAATATAAATTGAAACAATATAACATTACATTAAAAAATATTAATCTCTTTTTAAACATATTATAAAAATTTTATCACTAAATTTCTTATTTTAGAATTATAATAATATTTTACATATAAAATATGATCAAATAATATATAATTTAGATTATTATAATCTCTATACAAATTTAAAAATGCAGTTTACCCAAATCAAATAATTTTAATTTTAGTAAAGATATAAATTATAATAATATAATATTATTAAAAAATCTTAAAATTTTTATAAGATTATATTTAAAAACATATAATATGAGCAAATCAATTATTATAATAAAAAATTATGGCATATATCTCATTGCAACAATATAATATTACAACTAAAAATACATTAGATAATATTTTATATTCAAAATATAATCAAAATTCTAAAATAATAAAATTTATTTACGTTCAAAATATTTTCAAAAATATATCAATTTTTTAATAAAACATTACATTTAAGAATATATTTGATTATAATATGAGCAAATCAATGACTGTGGTAAAAAGTATGGGGCATATCTTATTGATTTGTCATAATGTAAATTTCAACGATATAATATTACTTTAAAAGAACCTTAAAATTTTTTTAAACATAAAATATAAATTTTATTACTAAATTTTTCATTTTAAAATTATGATTATATTTTAGATTTAAAATATGATTAAATAATATATGATTTAAAATATCATAATTTCACTATAAATTTAAAAAAGCAGTCTTCCTAAGTCAAATAATATTAATTTTGATAAAAAATATAAAGTGCAATAATATTATAATATTATATTTAAAAACATAAAATATGATTAAATCATTGATTATAAATTGGAACAATTTAATATTATGTTCAAAAATACATTTGATCATTTTAATTTTTTTATATAAATTGAAAATCAATTTTCACAATAAATAATATGACTTATATCTCATCATAACAATATAATACTACATTTACAAAATATATTTGATCATATTTTATATTAGATTATAATCATGACTCTAAAATAATAAATTTTTATTATGTATTTAAAAAAATGTCAAAAACAAAACACACACATATATATATTAATTTTTTTATATAAATTACAATAATATAATATTAAATTTAAAAATACATTTGATTACAATATGAGTAAATCAATTATTACAATAAAAAATTGTGTTATATCTTATTAATTTGCTCATTATACAAATTGAAACAATATGATACTGTTCGGGTATTTTTCAAACAATGCAAAGTGAACTAGTCAGGGTCCAATAAAAAGTCAAGCCCAACCAAAAAGGGGCCTAAATCATCCGACAATTAAGGTTGCTCAATAGGGGTATTAGCTTGCCAACTACGAACTCAGGATGCAAGATGAGGTCGAAGCGAGAACTCGGCTCATTAGGAAGGACACCAACTCGCTGGACAAAGCACAGCATCCCAGCCTTCTTTTAGCAGACTCATTTTGGACGGATCCAGTAACGAGACCAATCCCTAAGGTTAGCAAATCACCTAACACAAGTTCAGCTCACTAAGATAACGAGTTGAGCACAAGTACGGAAGCCTAGTCATCAGTTGGGGGCACACATTCCTAACCAATAGCTCAGCCTCCAGAACTGACACATCAGCCCCGAACAGTCCGACAGTGATTTGCCTAACATTACTTGATACCTAGCATTTATTGCCCGATACGGTAGAGATAATCATTTTACTATTTGTCAAATTATACTTGTAACCCTCCCCTTTTCTATAAATAGGAGGGGGAGATCATTGTAATGATAGAGTGAAAAATTGCATGCAGACACTCTGCCAGCATAATGAGAGAGCACTTACATAGTGAGAGAGCATTGATACTGTATTTCTGTTGAACTACATGGAGAAAACATCACACAAAGATAATACAATCTACCGTGGACGTAGGGTCCAAATTGGCTTTAGCCAAACCACGATAAAAGCTTTTAGTATTTATTGTTCTTCCTCCTCTCTTTCCTTTTTCTTTTCCATTAATTCACGTTTTTAGCTTACAGTTTAGGCTGACATCGGACTCAAACCTATTGACTAGATTTTACCGTCAACATTTTGGCACTAGAGGAAAGGCTTTCACTGCGTTCTCTTTATCTTTGACAAATTGTTTTAACTACAATGGCAAGAGGAAAAGCCACCAGAAGCACAACAGCCACTACTAGCCAACTTGAAGGTCAGGCACAGCCGCAATGGGACTCTACTGCCCTTACAATAGGTGCTGCTATTAGCATGACACCTCCTACTCCCCACCATTTTGTCGCTTTTAAGGTTAACAGAGCCTAAACTTGGTACCAGTGCCAAGAAGCTCTTGAAAATACTATGAGGGAGTTGACAGATATGGTTAAAGCTTTAGCCCAGGCAGAAGCCCAAGGCGTGTAGAGACAAGTTGGAGTCACTAGGCCGAAGGGGGGACCCCAACAACTAGGGCTTCAGCGTGAAGAGTCCGTTACAGTCGAACGTTAGCAAATCGGTTCAATCCACTCATCCAACTCTCGATTAAGGTCAGAGATTCATCGAGTTTGCAAAGGCAAAAAAGATGATCAGTGGCTCGAGAGCTCACACTAAGAAGAAAGCTCTAATGAGACTGACCATAGGCATAGGTCAAGCCATTACTCACTGGCCACGAACCCAGTCAGAGGTGTAAAACCTTAGATCACCATTCTCACGATCAGTGAGACGATAGGAGCCGACAGACCACCGGTCATCAGTTCGAGACTTAGGACCTAGTGCTTGAAGAGTTACTTTAGAGGGTGAAGTAGCTAGAAAAAAAAACTTGTAACCCAAAGTAGTCAAGACTCTTATAAGGAAAGGACACCATTCATCAAAGAAATCAAAATAGGATGCCTTCCTCGTAGGTTCAAGGTCCCAAATATCCCACTGTATAATGGAGATAGCGACCCATGTAGCCGCTTGAATGCATTCAATGTCCAAATGGACCTTCAACTCTCAAGCTCGTTGGTGAAATGCTGAGTCTTTCTTGCCACTCTCAGAGAGATACCTTGAACAGAGTTCAAGAGTCTCCTACCTTGCAGCATTTATTGTTGGAAAGAATGCCAGGCGAGATTCCTCAGTTAGTATAAGGCACTAAAGAAACAACTCACCCTGTCTTGCCATCTAGCAATAGCCTTTTAGCGAAAAGATGAATTGTTCAAAGACTATATCACTCAATTCCTACTCGAGGTCAGCAATGTGGAAAACCCGTCAGATGAGAGTATTCTCACAGTTATCACAGTCGGACTTCGCAAGGATGGGAAGTTATATGAGGATATATATAAGTCTCCGGTGAAGAGTTTAGGTGAGTTCTATGAACGTGCCACCAAAGAGATTTGGTGGGAGGAAACCTTTAGCCTAAAGAAACCTAAATGGAAAGAAGAGGCGAGCGGCTCTAACCGAAGCAATAAGAAAGCCAGTAACAGGAATAACGGATAGGGCCAGAAGAACAGTTCTAGAGGTCAGGCTGTGAAAAAGGCCAAAATATAAGCGATCTCAATGCCAACGTTACTACAATAGTTACACTATCTTGTCAAACACTCCTGATAGGATCTTTGTGATCAAGAGGGACAATGAAGACTTTGAGAGACCTAGGCCTCTGAAAGTTCCCCTTGAATAGAGAAATCAAAACAAGTTTTGTGCTTATCACGACGAAGTTGGGCATAACACTTCAGATGCTAGGTGCTAAAAGACGCTATCAAGGACCTCATCAAGAGATGTCCCTTGAGGGATTACGTGGTGAGACCCTCAGGATAACGACCCCATATTCTCAATAACCAGTGCAACATCAGCACCAATAGACTCCAGAGCACAAAGAGGCACCCTCAATGAGAACCATATTCACTATCCATTATAGACCTCACATAGCTGGCACCTTAAGCAGGTCGTGTGACCATTATGTGTGAACAATAGGCCGCATCCTACTCGCGAGTCATGTGAAATGTGAAAGACTCACAGAGAAAGCTAAAGTAGCCTTGGATAGCATCACATTTATGAAAAAAGATGCATAAGGGATTCACCTTCCTCACAATGATGCGATAGTCATCCGAGCCAAAATTGGCAACACTGAAGTGAGAAGGATAATGGTTGATACTGGTAGCTTCGTCAATGTAATGTACAAAAGATGTTTTGACCAGATGAGCATGAGCACACACCAGTTAAATCTTTCCCCTGAGCCCCTCTATGGCTTCACAGGAGATGGAATAGTACCAGTGGGACAAATTAGACTCCTGCTCACTCTAGGAGACTTAGACCGTCAAGCAACTGTTATAATGGATTTCTTGATTATAGACTGCCCCTCGGCTTATAATGTGGTGCTGGGTTGACCCACTATGAATGACCTTGATGTGGTCACGTCTACTAAGATGCTCACCATTAAATTCTCGACCCCAAACGGAGTTGGATGTGTGCAAGGAGAGTAACAAACAACCTGACACTGCTACAAGGATGCAGTCAAGCTCGGGGTGTAAGGAAAAAAGGTACATATGATATCCGAAGGGAAGCTCTAAGCCATGAGCACCAAAGGGGTCAGCCACGACCTTGACTTTCATGAGATGGATATCAAATAAGCTACTGGTCCTATTGAAGAGCTTGAAAAGGTGAAGGTCAATAAAGTAGACGTAGAAAGATGCCTTAAGTTGGGGAAGAGCTTGTCACCTAACATGAAAGTGCAGTTAGCTGAGTTTCTCAAGGCAAATCTGGATATCTTTGCCTGGAATTATGAAAATATGGTGGGCATTAACCTTGGGGTTATGTCACACAAACTTAATATTGACCCTCAACACAAGCCAATTTGTCAAAAGAAATGACTAATGACTGCCAAGTATTATGCTATGCTGAAGGAAGAGTTAGATAAGTTACTGGTGAATAAGTTTATATGAGAAGCCATTACCCCACTTAGGTGGCCAACCCTATCTTCCTAAAAAAGAAAAATGGAAAGTGGAGGATGTGCATTGACTTCACTAACCTGAATAAAGCATGCCCAAAAGACAGCTTCCCTTAGTCGAAGATCGACCAGCTCATGGATGTAATAGTGGGACATGAACTCCTCAGCTTCATGGACACCTGCTTGGGATATAATCAGATCCTAGTGGCCATGCAGGACAAAGAGCACACCTCATTTATTACCAATCGTGGGCTATATTGCAATAAGGTAATGCCTTTTAGACTTAAAAATGTGAGGGCGACTTACTAGTGATTGGTGAACATGATGTTCCAGGATCAAATCAGTAAAACTATGGAAGTGTACATGGATGACATGTTGGTGAAGTCCAAACAGCTTGCCAACCATGTCCGTGATTTAGACAAAATGTTCCAGATCCTGAGGAGGTACCAGATGAAATTGAACCCGCATAAGTGCACATTCAGAGTTGCTTCGGGAAAGTTTCTCAACTTTAAGGTGAACAATAGGGGGATCAAAGCAAATTTGGAAAAAATTAAAGCTCTCCTTAACATGCGATCCCTTACTGGAGCTAAAAACGTGCAAAGCTTGAACGGTTAAGTCACGATGCTCAGCAGATTCATCTCAAAGGCAATAGATAAATGCATCCCCTTCTTCGATATTCTAAAGAAGGCGAAGAAGTTCGAATGGACACAAGAATGCAAGTTCGCCTTCCAAGAACTTAAATAGTATCTCAGATGAGCTCCATTCCTGTCTAAGCCAAAGAAGGGTGAGAAGCTAATCATGTAGTTAGAAGTGTCCCAACACGCCCTTAGCACGGCCCTAATAAGAGAAGAGGGAGGAGCTCAATTCCCTATCTATTATGTAAGCAAGAAACTACTGGACATTGAGACAAGATACTCGCCTATGGAGAAGCTCACCTACTACCTGGTTATTGCATCAAGGAAGCTACAACCTTACTTCCAAGCCCACAGCATAAGGGTTCTCACACAGTTCTTGCTTAAGCAAGTCTTGCAAAAGACAGATGCTTTAGGTTATTTACTTAAATGGGCAATTGAGCTTTCCCAGTTCGATATTGCATACAAGCCTAGATTGGCGATCAAGAGGCAGGCTCTAGTCAACTTTATTACAGAATTCACAGGGCCTATGCAAGAGGAGGTAGAAACTCCAAAAGCTCCATGGTGGGAACTATACATTGACAGGTCATCGAACAATCAAAAGGCAGAACCAGAGGTGCTCTTCATTAGCCCAGAGAGATATAAGATCCTTTGCACTTTAAGGTTTAGTTTCTAGGCTACCAATAACGAGGCTGAGTACGAAGTGCTGCTAACCAGGTTGTGATTGGCCAAGGAGGTGTAAGCTGAAAAGCTGAAAATCTTCAGTGACTCACAACTTGTTATCTATCACGTGAAGGGTGAATACCAGACCCAAGGGTTGAAGATGACCAATTTTCTCCAAAAAGTCCAAGAATCACTAAGTTTCTTCTAATAATATGAAGTCAACCAAATACCATGAGCTTAAAATACACATGCTGATGCCTTAGCTCACTTAGCTATGACTAAAGATGTTGACTTCTTGGGGGCGCTCCCAGTAGAACTCCTTTCATCCCTGAGCATCAAGCAGAAGGATGTCTTAATGACAATTGCTAAAGTGACAGGCTCTTAGATGAATCTGATCTTAGATTATCTGCAAGATGGCAAGCTACCAGAAAACAAGCTTGAGGCACGACGATTACGAGCTCCAATAGCCAGATATTGCATCTACGATGATGTGCTATATAGAAAAGGGTTCACTGCCCCACTCTTAAGATGTATTGATGGCAACAACTGTGACATCGTTCTAGAGGAAATCCATATGGGCCATTGTGGAAACCATGCTAAAGGCCTATTTTTGGCTTAAAAAGCTCTTCAACAAGGGTTCTACTGGCCCACAATGAAGCAGGACACTGTCGACCTCATCAAGAAGTGCGATAAATGTCAAACGTTCTCAAAGATCTCGCGAGCTCCACCAGCCTATCTAAGGTAGATGGTTAGTTTATGGCCCTTTGTGATCTGGGGCATAAACCTAATTAGACCACTCTCAACAGCTCAAGGTAATTGCAAACATGCAGTAGTAGCTATAGATTACTTTACTAAGTGGACTGAGGCAAAAGAGCTCGCAGAGATCTCATCTATGAACATTAAAAGGGAGCAACATTATTTACAGATTTGGAGTCCCTCAGCAGATTATGACTAACAATAGGACCCAATTTAATAGCGAGCAATTCATTAAGTTTTGTAATGACCTCAAAATCATGAAAAGCTTTTCAGTCGTAGATTATCCACAGGCCAATAGACAAGTTGAAGCCATCAACAAGGTTATCAAACGAATCTTGAAGGCAAAATTGGAGGCCAAGAAGGGAGCATGGGTAGATGAACTACCAAAGGTACTATGGCTTCCAGAACCATGATGTGCAATACCACAGGGGAAACCCCCTTCTCAATGGTATATGTGTACGACCTTAAAATCATGAAAAACTTCTCAACCATAGATCATTCGTAGGCCAACGGACAAGTTGAAGTTATCAACAAGATTATCAAACGAATCTTGAAGGCAAAGTTGGAGGCCAAGAAGGGAGCATAGGTAGACAAACTGCCAAAGGTACTGTGGGCTTCTAGAACCATGATGTGTAACACCATAGGAGAAACCCCCTTCTCGATGGTATATGGGTGTGAGGTGATGATCCCTGTGGAACTTGAGGTAGCATCCCAATAAAGGATCACCTTCAATCCAGAAAACAATGATCAACTGTTCGCTATAAATCTAGATCTTGTAGAAGAGATGAGGGAGAGAGCCTGCCTCAGGATCATGACCTACCAACAGCGAGTTGCGAGGTACTATAACGGAAAGGTATAAGCTTAGACCTATAAGCTTGGTGATCTTATTCTGTGTCTTGTCCTTTTTAGAACATGAAAAGCCAGTGAAGGGATCTTGGGGCCAAACTGGGAGGGCCCATACATTATTAAGAAAGTTATTGGCAATAGGGCTTATCATTTGGCAGATATGGAAGGGACAAGGTTTCCTTAAGCCTGGAACATCGAGCATCTTCACTGTTATTATCAATAAAGCCCACCAATATTTGTAAAGATTACTCAGTAAGTGTAAACATTCATGTAATTCTTTGAATTTTTATGTATATAGAATAAAAGTCTCAATAAAATCCTATATGAGAAGTAAGTGGTGTCTTATATGAGGAGTATCACCTGAAGCAATTCACTGAGTGCTCATACAAGTTTATCAAGTCTCATGTATTCGAGCATGAAAATCGAAGAGAAGCAAATAAGAATTCATTTAGTCCTTACTTCAATGAAATTAATTCATACAAAAGTTTGAAAATTCATTACAAAGTTCAAAAAAGAACATAAAATTGCAAAGCTCGTGGCCTAGGGAGCTAGAGCTCTAAGAGTCGGGCCTTTTTGAAGCCAAAGATTAGGAGGAGGAGCATCGGGGACATTCACCACTAGGGCACCAATAGCTTCAATGACCTAAGAGTCACCCTTCTTTCGGGTAATGCCTTCAATAAAAGGAACTTCAGCACCAAAGCTTGCTCCCTTCTTGGAAGAACTAACCTTAGCAGCCCTCTTCTGAAGCGTTCGACAGCCTCAGAAGCCTACTAGCCAAAAAAAGAGAAATCCAATTCTGAATGTCCTCCCATAGGGTGTAAAAGAAGGTGGCACAAGTCTTGGTCTCTTCCTTCTTTGTTGCTTTCGCTATCTCCGCTTTGACTTTAGTAACTTCCTCTTTCGCGAGAGTAACTTCTTTCTTGGCTACCTCTAACTCTTTCATAGTCGCCTCGGCTCACTGCTTTGCCACCTTGGCTCACTATTCTGTTAACCTAGTCTATCGTTCCATGACCTCAGCTAGTCTCGCTACTCACTCAGCCTGATGGACGAATAAGTCCAAATCAATCTTCACTTTGGTCAATTCATTAGTTGTTATGCCAAGATTCAACATTGTTAGCCCAAGCTATACTGATATTACTAGTTTTGAATGTTGAAAAAGCAATTTTGAACTAACTATATGTTTCAGTATGTTAAACTCATTTTTC
>JANHAO010027350.1:0-10865 GCA_026873985.1 Saraca asoca | reverse complement strand
AAGGAGCAGGATGAAAGGTAGGTTTCATGCTCCCTTGTATTTATTTCTTTCTGTGAACCTCTACACAAAGGGAAAATTCGGGGAAAGGGTTCGGCCAAGTTGGGTCTTCTGACTGAAAAATCATGAAATTTCCCCCTCCTTGGCCGGATCGGTTCCATCAAGTTCGACATCGAACAAGAAAATGAGCAACCGTGGAAGCGGGAATGACAACCCCGAGCTTCGATCCGCAAAGAAGGGAAAGGATGAGGGACCCCTGTTTCAGGTCCGTCACAGCACCTATAGCATCTTGTCAGATGCTCAAGACAAAATCTTTGCAATGGATAAGGACAAAGAAGACTTCGGACAGCCTCTGCCCTTAAAAACGCCCGGCAAATCTAGAATCAATTGAAGGAAATTCTGTGCATACCACAACGAGTTCATACATATCACCTCAAAGTGTTGGGCACTGCGAGACGTTATCGAAGATCTCATTAAGAGAGGGTTCCTGCATGACTACATCGTGTGGCCTTCCAGACAGTAGCATGGGTCCCACCACCAGGGAGCTGAGCGAGAGCGGTCCCCCACGATTAGGACAATTTTTTAACTTTTGTGATTATCTGTAAATTGTGTTAATGCATCCTAAACTTATGTACTAATACAAGGTTTCTTTTTAGTAGGATAACAACATCCGTCGCTCGCACATTGTCAATCTGTCATATTAAAGGCAAAAGCATTCTGATTTATTACTTAAAGCCTCCCCGGAGCCCAATCCAGAGATGAATTGACAAATCACTCAACCAGTTGAGCTGCGGGCTTGATGAGGCGTGGAAACGATTTAAAATAAACTCACCCAGCTAGTTGAGTTGCGGGCTCGCTGAGGAGTAGAGACGCTTTAAAATAAACTCACCCAGCCAGTTGAGCTGCGGGCTCGTTGAGGCGTGGAGACGCTTTAAAATAAACTCACTCAGCCAGTTGAGCTGTGGGCTTGTTGACTGGCTAGCGTAGCAGACGTGCTCGCTGAGGCGTAGAGGACACTGTTAAATACACCCCTTTGGCACAAGATTGCCCCGACCACAAGATCAGCCACCCCTTTGGGCACAAGATCGCCCCGACCACAAGATTGGTCACCCCTTTGGGCATAAGATCGCAAGATCACCCCGACTACAAAATCGGCCACCTCTTTGGGCACAAGATTGCCCCGACCACAAGATCGGTCACCCCCTTAGGCATAAGATCGCGAGATCACCCCGGCCACAAGATCAGCCACCCCACAAAGTCGCAGCTACACTCATCAACCAAAACTCACACTTTGAAAACTTTGCATAGAGCTGGTGTTCTCGAAGAGTCTGCAATACTAATCTTAGGTGTTGCTCATGAGTTTGTTTATTAGGAGAATACACCAAAATATCATCAATAAATATGATCATAAACCAATCCAAATAAGGCCTAAAAGCTTTATTCGTCAAATCCATAAAAGCTATAGGTATGTTAGTCAAACCAAAAGACATCACTAAAAACTCATAGTGGCCATATCGAGTCCAGAAAGTAGTCTTCAGAATATCCTCCTTCCAAATTTGAAGCTGATGATAGCCGGATCGTAAATTAATTTTTGAGAAGTATTACGCACCTTGGAGTTGATCGAACAAATCGTCAATTTTGGGTAATAGATATTTATTTTTCACAGTGACTTTATTTAGTTGCTTGTAGTCGATGCACAACCTCATGGTCCTATCTTTCTTCTTTACAAACAATATCAGAGCTCCCCAAGAAGATGTGCTGGGATAGATAAAACCCTTGTCTAACAGTTCCTATAACCACATCTTTAACTCTTTTAATTCTGCCAGTGCCATACGATACGGGGGAATGAAAATAGGGTTAGTCCCAGGAACAACATCAATACAAAATTCAATTTCTCGCTCTAACAGCATCCCAGGGAAATCTTCTGGAAAAACATTTAGAAATTCTCAAACTATCGGTACATCTTCCGCTTTCAATTTTGTTACTCCAGTGTCCCGAATGAATGCCAGATAGGCTTCACATCCCTTTTTAATCATTTTACCAGCACGTAAGGTAAAGATTAGATTGATAGGGGCATCTCCTTTGTCTCCCTAGAATATAAGAACCTCTTTATTTGGTATATGGAAGCTGAATAACTTGTTATGACAATCAACACATGCATGGTAGATAGATAACCAATCTATGCCTAAAATAACATCAAAATCTACCATATCTAGCACAATCAAGTTAGTAGGTAGAATTATACCACAAACATTTATTTCACAAGAAGAAATCATTTCACATGTTGTCAATGTTTGCCCCAAAGGGGTAGATACCAATAGTTATTATTCTAGAAGTTGTCGAGGTTTCACTAATTACAAAGCCAAATAAGTAGATACAAAGGAATATGTCACACTCGAATCAAATAAAATATAAGGGGGAATAGAGTTTACAACCAAAGTACCTGTAACCACCACATTCGAAGCCTGTGCCTTCTATCTTGTCAAGGTAAACACTCGGGCAGTAGTCCCCTGACCGCTACCATAGCCCCTACTAGCTGACTTTCTGCCCCGACCTCCAATAGCATATCTAGATACTGAAGGTCTAGTGGATGGGGTATACTAGATATCCCTATCGCTCTAGCACCACTAGATGAAGCAGATAACTGTGAATAATTTTTCTTTATGTGACCCACTTAGCCATACTAAAAACAAGCTCCTATCGACCATCTGCAAACTTCTGCATTTGCCTTTTTACAAGATTGACACGACTTTGGTGCCTCATGCTTAGCTGAGGCAGATGAGCCAAAACCAGGTCTCACAGAGGAAAGATGTTTAGGTGCTAAGGTGCCTATAGGTCACCTAGAATGAGGTGTACTTAAGGCTGTTGATCTTTGTCCCCTAGTATCTCCACTAAAATCTTGAGTCCTAGATTTTTTTCTTGGGCCTCCTTGGGCTTTTCTACCCTAGCTTCTTTCTCTAAGCCTTCCTTCTAACTGAAGAGCATGGCTATACACTTGTTCATAAGTAATATCTTTGATGAATGGTATGGCATTGAAGTATCGATCATTAAGTCCATTCATAAACCGCCAAGCCTTTTCTTGCTCATTAGAAATCATGCTACCTACAAATTGTGAAAGGTGAAGGAATTTGGCAGCATATTCTGAGACTAATAGTTCCCTTGTTTTAAATTTTGAAATTCTTACATCTTCACTAACCGCCATCCAACAGGAAAGAATTATTGTAAAAAGGCCGTACGGAAGGCTTCCTAAGTGATTGCCTCACCTCCCAAAGATCTGTGACCTTCTCAACTTCGAAATCAAGTAGTGGCTATATCATCCAGCTGGTATCCAACTAGCTACACTTGTACTTCCTTTGGGCATTTCAGGACTCACCATTATCGCTCAATTTGGCTTAAGAATGTAAGGGGTTCGATTTCTGACCTAATTCCCGAGAATCTTGGGGGCTGGAGTTTTTGAAATTCCTTTAATTAATTAGGTAAATCTATGGCATGAGGTGGAAGGGGTGGAGGCATTTGGGTTTCTGGCCCCCTTCCTTGATTTTGAGTCCCTTTACGGGTCATCTTATTCATGAAATCCACCATCAAGTCCCTAAACTCTACAAACCAAGCTGAAACCTCAGAAGAAGAATGACTAGCTAAAATTCCTGATATAGATGGAGCTCCAGATTCAAAGTGGAAGCTCTCGACTTGAGTCTCTCTTCATGTAGTTCTACCCCTACTTCTAGTTCTGCCCCAACCCCTGGGAATAGCTTATGAAGAAGAGGATGGTTGAGGCGTTTCTCCGGACGCTTATTCCATTCGGTGTCCCTAGGAAGATGCATTTTGGGAGGCATTATCCTATATTGAAACAAGAAGATTAATTTTAGATAGAAATCAATATACACACTTATGAAATCAAAAATTTCAAGAAATGCGGAAGTTATTGATATACATTTATGATGGAAGCATTAACATATCCTTATTTATGTGTCGTGCTCTCGGGCGCACTAACATAAACTTGGTATGCCTATCCCGTGATGGCAGTTGGAGACCTTTATCATGCACCTAAGCCCTAGACCATACTCTGATACCAACTTTGTCACGCCTCAACCTACGGAACATTATCGGTATAGAAGGTCGTCGGTAGGAAACCTCCTACAAGCTTAACAATGCAATTTATATCAAATATTCATAATTTATTATATACATGTTTTTAACATTTACAAATAATTCTACCGAAAATCTAACAGAATTTTTCCTATTTTTTGTACAACTGGGCACAAGGCCTACATGTACACAAAAAGGGCTACATGCCCAATGTATCCTGTATAACACCAAACAAAAATAAATAGTGGTCCAGGCTAAATCATCCATGTCCTACTGGGTAGCCAGACAACATACATATAAATACAATACATCCTATCAACTGTCATTAGTTTCACCATATGTATACCTATAAGCTCCATAGAGGTGATCTACTCACTCAAGGAGCAGATCCTAAATCTGGACGTGATGAAGGGATGGAGGGAGAATCCTGGGGCTTTGAAAAATAGTAAAAAGAGAGAAGTGAGTTTCATTGAAACTCAGTGAGCAAACAACCCATGATCACTTAAAACCCCATATAAAAATATAGACTTGAAAGTATATATATATATATATATATATGAAAATATGAAATACAACCAGGAATATTCGCTTACCCGATCTACAATCACAATTTCGATGTACATTTAAAAATCACAATACAATAAAAGATTAAGTAATTGAAATCATGACAACAAGTATCAAATCAGGTTACTGAAGATAATTCATTCAACTGGATTTCCCAATGATAAATTTAAAATGGTAACTAAATCATAATACCCGTCATAAGCCATCCAACACGTTTGCTGGATACTTATGATCGTATATCTCCGTACCTTTTTCCACCCTTATTACTCCTCACTAGCTAGTTTCATACTCACAAGGGCACTTGAGGGTTACCACCCAAATTTTCAATGGATCCAGTATATCCATTAAGATTTAGAAAATAACACATAACATGAAATCTTCATTCGGGTAAGTAATATTTATCAAAACATACATAAATTTGCAAATGCAATTTCATGTCCATTTGTCTAAAAAAAATATGGTAGCATCAATTTTAGCAACATATAGCTAAAATGATAATGCAGGATTTTAACTTAGTAACCCATCTTATGCACACATGAAACATAAAGATTATACTTTTGAAACCAGCCCAACATAAGTAAAATCTCATTATGTAGAAAAATTCATAGCATGTTATACAATGAATTTATTTTATGACCACAGGATTTTTAAGGAAAGGGATTGTTCACTCACCTCAACACTCCTTAGAATAGCCTAATGGAAAATTAGCTAGAACTTCCAAAATTTGGATGTTGATAAACTTAATAATTTAATTGCAGTGATTCTGAAGCAACATAACAACAAAAATTCCATCTTTCATCATTAATTTTATACTAGGGTTTCAAATAGATATCTAGAACTCTAACTATGAGATTGCTATAAAATAAATTTTATGATTTAGGAATACTCATTAGCCTTCAAAGTGCCGGTGAGGAGCTCCACAGGAATTGGAGGGTTGTCGACCGGCTGGAAAAGGCAGTTGATCAAACTAGCCCCAAACAGGGACGGAGATGCTGTTGCTCAACAGAGAAAAGATGCTGGAGGTGGATGAAGGGTTCAACACACACAAATAAGGCTGGATCGAAAAGACTTCTCGTCAGAAAGCTCAAGTATGTCTGGGAAGAAGACAGCCTTGCTGGGTTGGTGTCCAGACAAGAAACAGAGGTGCCAAGCTGCCTGCACACTCTAGGATAGAGGTGATCGACACCAGAGAAGAGAAAAATGCCGGAGACCCACTAGAGAAGGAAGATGTTGACGAAGAGGAAGAAGGGTGTCGGAGGATATGGAGGTTTCGGGAAAGCTCAGGAATGGAAGGAAAGAAAAAGCTGGCTGGATATTTTATGGCATAAGGCAAAAGGGAAAATTTGCATTTCTGCCCCCAAAACTATGCACCGCCTTAAATTTTGCCCTACCAAAAATAAAACTTCTCATTTTAGTCCTTGTAGGAACTTTTTATTTTAGTCCTCTTTTTTTTGTATTATAATGCTGGTGCTACTGAGGTCACTGTGCAGCCAGTTGCACCACATAATCCCTCAGATGTATTCTCTAGATGAAGTCCTCGATGGCGTCCTTAAGTGCCGAACACTCTAAAGTTCTGTGTTTGACCTTATCATGATAGGCGCAGAATTTATTTTGGTGGCATATGCGTTTATTAGGAGTCTTTAAGAGTCGAGTTTTTTTGAAGTCCTCTCGATCTCTTTCCACTGCAAAGATCCTATCTTGGGTGTCGGACAAGACGCTATAGCTTCCATGGTGACCTTGATATAGAGGTCACTTGCTTTTGGACTTCTTCGCAGGCCGGTTACCAGCGTCGCTTCGAGCATTCTCCCCGTCGCTCCTCCATCCAAAATTATTTGCACTGTTCTCATGTCCGAACCTCTCTAGACTAAAGGCCTTTTCCCACCTGATTTCCTTGGCAGCTCACTCATAAAACTCGCCTAGGTTGCCTACTAAGGATTTGTAAATACTCTCGTATAGTTTCCCATCTTTACGGAGTCCAGCCGAGATAACAGTGAGGATACATTTGTCTAATGGGCTTTCTACGCTGCTGACCTTATGCCTAAACTGGGCAATGTAGTCTTTCAGAGATTTGCCCTTTTGCTGGAAGACTGTTGCGAGATGGTAAGGTGGTGCGAGCTGCCTCTTCAGTGATCCGTATTGATCAATGAATTTCTTTTGACATTCTTCCCAATTGCTAATGCTATGAGCTGGAAAATTCCTGAACCATGTCCGGGGACTGTCTCCTAATGTAGTTAGGAAGACATGACACTTGACCAGAGGGTTGGTTGTTTGGAGATCTATTTGGATATTAAATGCATCTAGGTGATCATAGAAGTCATTATCCCTATTGTATTGTGAGATCGCAGGGACTTTAAGCTTATAAAGGAGCGGCTGCTTCTCTATCTTGATGGTGAATAGAGTCCTCTCCTCGTAACAATCTTGGCTACTCAAAACTCAAGGCCGTTCTTCTAATTATTTTACCCTCTGGAGTAGTTCTTCTACCATCGGGTCATGCATTTCGGACTGCCAGCTGGAAAATCGATAGCTCCTTTCTCTTTCATGGTATTGGGTGTAGCGACCCAAAATATGCCCCTGACTGGTCTCATTCGAGCTTTATTCTCGGCGCGAGCTATCAGGTCGCTAACCCTCCCGTCTCTTGTGAGCTCAATGAACCTTTGACCTTTCCTGTGAATGTGAGGGGTGAGCTGAATCAGCGCACTGGCCCCCTTGGGTGCTATGACTTAAACCTGCTTTTGGGCTCTTTGGGCTTGTATCTGTGCTAGTGCTCTAACTGCTTCGACCAGTTCTTTCATTATGCTCTCGGGCGCCTCTTGACATTGATGCCATGCCTGAACTCCATTGGCCCCAAAAGCAATAGGCTAGTGATGGGTTAATAGCATCACATCATTGATAGTGCCCGTTGTGAGGGCAGTAGAAATGCTTACAGTCAGGAAGACTGAGCCCTCTAGTTATAACTCTTGCTACTCCACATGACCCTCAGGTTAGGAGGTAATAGCATCAATACTCTTGGTGGTTCTTCCTCTTGCCATTATAGTTGTTTAGCAAATCACAGAAATACAGAGAAAAGAGTTCCAAGGTTTGGGCCCTTCCTCTAGCACCAAAATGTTTATGGTAAAATTTGGTTTATTGGACCCAAATCTTAGTCAACACCCGGATTATAAGTAGCAAGCGTGTCAATGAAAAAAAAAGGAGAATGAAATAAAGGAAGAACAAACACCAAAAGCCTTTTTATCATAGTTCGGTTAAAGCTAGTTTGGCTCCTACATCTACGGTGATCATATTTGCCTTCAGGCGGTGATTTCACTATTTGGATTAGCAGAGTTACAATATACAAGTCCCCTTCTCACTATTTTGACAGAGCTTCCACATAGATTCGGAAGAAGTCCCCCTACAATGGTCTCCCTCCTCATATTTATAAAGGTTGGGAGATTAAAAATATAATTTTACAAGCTGTAAATATGTTATATCAGATAATGAATGTACACGATAATATAGACTCCTGCAAGTCAACTTAGACAAGTTGCTTTCTGCGCGTGGTCCCTTCTGGCTGTTGTTTGCAGAAGGGTCTCGTAGATTGTCTATGAATGGATGTTTTTTATTTGAACTTTGTGGGCATCTACTTAAGTGGTGTGCTTCACCTCGCAGGCTAGAACATCTGATCTGGAGTCGTTGCTATCCTTAAGATAGCGAGGTCGATCCCATTCTTAGGAAAATGGGCTCGCACAAGACAGGCTATTAGCCGAAACTCAGTGATCTTAAGCTTGTGCTTACAATGCGAGCTCGTGCAGGATGAGCTGTTAGGCGAACGAGCCAGTGCTCATCTCTGGAGAGCCTAAACTTCTATCTTGCGTCGTTAACAAGTTGGAATTATCACCCAAAACTTGTCTTGCGCCCTGAGCTCATGGCTAGCGAGCCGGTGCCCCCTTTGTACAACCTTAGTTCTTTTGAGTGATTTGGATCTTTTCTGACTGGATTTGTCTTTTATTAAACATTTACCAATCCATTACATGATACTGAAAAATGCCTATAACACCACCAAATTAGAGGAGGCTAGGCAAGCTACTGCATGATTAAACAGAACCAAGGTGAATAGGGGTTGATAACGTAATACTATATTCTATGTCCAACACCCCAGGGTTTAGCGGCACACCCTTACTAGCGAGCCCTCAATAGCAAAGGAGTGGCTTACCTGGAGTCCACTTATAGGCCCAAAAAGTAACCATGAAGTCAAACGCCAGCTCTCACCATGAGTGACCGCGACAGAGCTCGCGACCACCGGGACCGGGACCGGGACCGGGACAGGGACAGAAGGCGAGAGAAGGAGGACCGCGACCGTGATCGAGAACGAGATCGAACTCGCAGCAAGAGATCCCGTTCCCGTACTCCTGAACGTGCCAGGTCTCGCCACGCTCGCTCCCGCACGCGCTCCCCTGAGCGATACCGTTCACGCTCTCGCTCTCCGGCTGAACGGTCCCACCGCCGGAGACACCACCACCACCGGACCCCGTCGCCTGAGCCTAGGAAGCGTCATCGCAGAGAGTCTACTGCGGAGGACGACAAGGAGACGCAGAGGGTAGTTTCTGACTTTGTGGATGGGATTGCGAAGGAACAGCAGCAGAAGCAAAAAGATACTGCTGGTGGTGGTGGAGTGGAGGGAGAAGATGCTATGGACGAGGATGAGATGGAGATGATGAAGAAATTAGGGATTCCTGTTGGATTTGACTCAACTAAGGGAAAGCCAGTGCCTGGTGCGGACGTGAGTGGCGTCAGGGCTGTGACGAAGCGGCAGCCACGGCAGTACATGAACCGGCGTGGCGGGTTTAATCGACCATTGCCTGCGGAGAGGAATAGGTAGATTAATTCGATGTTCCGAGGTGCGTTAAGGTTCTTCTACTGTATTTTATTTTAGTTTCGAATAAGTAAGAAGATGGGTAGGATTTGTTTTAGATTGTAATTCTAGTTCGTAGGATAAGATTTAGCTCAAGTAATGATTGGATTATTTTCTAGTGCTTACTGCTTACTCTTGAACTGACTCTGGCGATTTAACTCGTGCTAGGGGATGCTAATTTGATTGTTTCAAATGCTCAATTCTCCTTAAGTTAGTGATGTTTTAACCAGTATTATCTTCAATTAAGTGATATAATAATCACCTGGATGACTTCAACTTATTTGAGTCGATGCATGTCTAGATTATGTATAGGAATTAAGAATGATCTTTCTGCGTTTACTAATTTTGTAAGTGCTAGCAGATGCTGTTTACGTTGTTTAGAGTGTACACATCTTTTAATGCATCATATCATACTAGTAGTGGAAAAAAGGTAAGAGTTAGTTAAGCTGTGATGTATAGCATGGGAGTAGCATAATTTGATGGTGAAATAACTTAAGGCGATAAAAATTATTGAACTCACTCAAGCATTACTCTTCTATCTGCTCTGTTTGCTTATCCAAGACTGAGCCCATTTTTTTTTTCTGTTTTTTTGCCCTGTCCTTTTTTTTTTTTTTTTTTTTTGCCCCCACTCGTTTATGGTAGATTTGTGTCTCACACGCAGCCAAAGTCAGTTCAATGCTCATAGATCACTATAATAATGATTATATTTTGGCCCATGAGTGTGTCACTGGGTTCACCATTAGGTTCCATATATTTGTTTCTAGCCTTATTTTTTGTTAACTTAAAGATGCTATGTTCGCTTTTCTCAGTGATAAGCTTGAGTCTACCTTGGAAGAATTGGAGCTGCTGGGAGGGGATTGGTTATTCTCTACTATATGAGGGCTAAGAAACCCATTAAAAATACTGTCCATTGGTTGTGTGGTTACAGTAGTGGGTGCACTATTACCTTGTTATTTTTCTTGTTTGATAAAATGTGCTGTTACATCTTCATCTTGTATGATTCTCATTCACGAAGTTTGAAACACATAAATCAGGTATTGCAAATACACTAATGTGAAAAAATTTTGTTGTCTATGGCAGACGTTTGTTTCATAGTACATGTATCCTGTTCCTTTAGCAGATGAAATTGTTACTGGACAATATTAATATCTTTATATTGCTATTAGTTTGACATTCATCATCATTGTTCAATTTTAGATGGTTAATGTCCTTTCGTAATTGTTCAACTTGCAGATGGTTAATGTGCTTTGGTGATGGTTTAAATTTCAATTGTGTGGAAACTTGGATGCCTGAAAGGCTGAAACCCTTGGTAGGACCCAGAAATGCAAAA
>JANHAO010027349.1:0-10866 GCA_026873985.1 Saraca asoca | reverse complement strand
CTAGGATGCTTTGAAACCTTATTCTGGTGGATCTAGGGAAGTTTCCTTAGCCAAAGGGGAGGAAAAAGTTTTGAAATTTACAGCCCTTGGCTGCCCCTTAGCCATGGAAACCCAACAATATCATACATAATATATGAATAATCATTCGCATGCAATTTTAATCATTCTTATCTTTCTAGTCTTACTTACCCTTTCCCTACATGATTATGCATAACCTAAAATTTTATCTTGGATCAAGTATCATATCAACATATGTTTATCAAGCAAGAGCATTATGATAATTTCATGGAAGGCTATCTGAGTACAACAAGTGTAGGACCATCTAGTCAATCAAATAAATAATGAGTAATGACCACTTACTATGTTTTGGCTTGGAACCTTCAAGTTACCCATCATGTACATATGCTAATTTTGTGAGTTTTACTAACCCTACAAGATAAGTCATACATAATTATATAGGCATTGTAGGTTAATGAAAGGAGCAACGACTAAAAGGTCATGCCCTAATGACATACTATGCAAGGTTGTATGCCCCCAATAACATACCACATAAAGTATGGCCTCTTACACCATACCATGAATCATAAGTCATTGTCCCCAATGAAGGAAAAATAATGTTCATCTCTTAATGTACATAGGTCTTACAAATCCCACTTGGTTTATGCTAATTCACATATTATTATGGGGTGAAATCCGGAACTCCCTGAATGGGCTGACAAAATGCTCGGACAACTATAGAACTCTAGCTTAATAAGGTGCTAAGGGCGCTAAGCCTCAGCTTGAACAATTAGCGATCTCCTCTGTACGAGCTCGTTTCAGGGAGAACAAGCTCGATCTTTCTAGCTAAAGAAGACAGCAGTGACACCAAACTAAGGGTTTTGGCTCACGACGTACGACCTTCAACCAAGATCTCCCTGAGCAGGAGACAAGTGTATGGCATGCCTAGCAAACAAAGGGCCCACCTAGGAAAGCAACCTACAGAAACTGATTTGCAGAAGTTTATTCAGTTCATTCTATCTTGTACATTAAATGTTTGATATAATAGATTTTCAGCATGAAAAATTACAATTGTAACCTCCTCTCCTCTATAAATAGAAGGAAGGAGATGAACATTAGGCAGGCTAAAAGATATATACATTGAAACTCTGTAGAAGTCCTTCTGGATCAATACATTACCGTGGACATAGGGATGGTACTACCTAGTTTTGGCCGAACCACATTAAAAGCTCTGTGTTTCTCATTGCTCTTCTCCTTCTTCTTGCCTTCTACACTTATTCATTGTATTCATAACCAGATTACAGCTTGAGTCCTAAAAGAATCCCCCTTTGACTGGAGTTTGGCCCAGAACTAAAATCGATCATCAACATTTTGGCATTGTCTGTGGGGACTCACCTATTTTCTAGTTCATTTTCTCTTACAATGGTGAAAGGAAGAGCCACCAGAGCTTCAAATGCATTACTTAACCTTTTAGAAGTTCATGTGCCTACAATGGACTCTTCCACTACTCTCGTCATCGATGCTACTTCTAGCTTGCCCTTAGTCGGCTCTCTTCAAACCTCTATCATTGCCAATGGCACTGATGGCGCCTAAATTTGGCTTCAATGCCAAGAAAAATTAGAAAATATGATGGGAGAACTGACTAAAGCCATCATGATGCTAGTACAAAGTGTGCAAAAGCAAGTAGAAATTGCTACACTTAGGAATCTTCAATAGCAGCAATGAGTTAGGTGTTTGAGTAGGGCCAATCAAGGATGTTCCCCTATTCACTCCTTGTAAGAGCAAGCTCCAGGTCGTGATTCTCATAACCAAGCGGATCAGTGGATCTAGCAATCTTACAGCCAATAGCCAGGGGCACGAGACCCATAGATTGTGGAATTATTCCAAAAAATGGTCTAATTGGAGGAGTGCCTTCAGGCTCCTAATGATCAAGCTCATTATGAGGAGAAGTTGCCATTCTCCAAGGAAATTGAGGCTCGATCCCTCCCCCTCAAATTAAAAATTCCCACGATTCTACTGTATAATGGGGACATTGATCCATATGACCATCTGGACACATTTAATGTTCAAATGGACTTGTAAACGATTAACCCTCTGGTCAAATGCTGAGTTTTCCCAGCTACTCTAAGAGGCGTACCTTAAACTTTGCTCAAAAGCCTTTCAGCTCACTTAATATGTAGTTAGGAAGATTGCTAACAGTGGTTGATTAGCTAGTACTGAGCACTAAAGAGACAACTCATGCCCCCTTGCCACCTCGCAATGATCTTTCAGCAAAAACATGAATCGTTGAAGGATTACATTGCTACGTTCAGACTTAAAGCCAATTCGATGGAGAATCTATTTGAAGAAACCATGTTGGCAACGATCTCCATGGGACTCCACAAAGATGGAAAGCTATACAAAAGCTTGTATAAGTGCCCAGTGAAGGATCTTACTGAGTTTTATGAATGAGCCTCCAAGCAAATTAAGTGGGAAGAAACATTCGGCTCAGAAAGTCCAAAATGAAGGGTGAGAAGGGTGGCTCTGCCCAAAGTAAGAAGAGAGGCAATGTGAATCAAGATGACCACTCTGAGGTACAGATTGGGAAGAAGTCCTGTAAGTCCAAGGGCGAGTGGCCTTAACCCCCACTTTCCATGAATAGTATAACATCTTATTAGATTCCCAAGATAGGATATACATGATAGAAAGGGACAAAAAAGATTTTGGGAGACCTGCTCCCATATGAGTCCCTTATAGGTAGAGAAATAAGCAAGAGTTCTATGCCTATCATAACGAGATCAAACATGGGACCTTGAATTGTTGGGAGCTCAGGAATGCCATCGAGGATTTGATCAAAAGGGGTTACCTAAGGGAGTATGTAGTGCGACCTACGAGGCACCGGTCTCAACATCTTCAGTGAGATCCTGATCAAGAGTGAGGGGGCTCAGTTAGAATTATACATTAACAATGTATTTTAAGCTCAAAAATTTGATGTGAACACTCCCTTTTGTCCCTGTCGAAAGAAACTTGTTTGCTGATTGGCTTGGTGCTTTCCTAACTCTTCATCACTTTTCTCCAAATTATTTTCTGCAATCAAATGTTCACGGTCTCTGCAGCCCACATGTGGTCAACTCTTTCAAATCACTTGGGTGACTCTATGCCAACCGTGACCTCTAATCCAGTTGAGGTGTCGGGGCTCATCCCAGAACAATTACCAATTTTCAAGCTGAAGCACCAGGCCTCATCCTGGAATAATTGCTAGCTTTCAAGCTAAGGTGCCGAGGGCGCTAAGGCTCAGCTTGAACAATTAGCCACCTCCTCTGTGCGAGCTCGTTTCTGCGAGAACAAGCTCAATCTCGCTGGTTGAAGAAGACAGCAGTGACCCCAGACCAAGGGTTCTGGCTCACAAAATATGACCTTCATCCAAGATCTCCTTGAGCAGGAGACAAGCATATGGCACCCCCAGTAGACAAAGGGCCCACCTATAGAAAGTAACTTGTAGAAGTTTATTCAGTTCATTCTACCTTGTACATTAAATGTTTGATGTAAAATTATAATTGTAACCTCCTTTCCTCTATAAATGGAAGGAAGGAGACGAACATTAGGCAGACTAAAAGATATATACATTGAAACTTTGTAGAAATCCTTCCAAATCAATACATTACTAGGCTCGGTGATGAACCCGTTTAGCCCTCATAAAGCTCTTAGATTCGATATTGGACTCACAACAGACACGCAACAATTGGATCCTTTGGGTTCTCACACAATGACCGTGCAACGAGACAAACTCTGATGATGAGTTCATGCTAGCCATATAGAGTAATGAGACTATTTGATAGCATGCTCCCCTGTAGCTGTGCAGAAACTAGGCTTGGTGGTGAACTCATAATAATGACTGTATAACAGGACCGGCTGTTGGTGAGCTCGCATTGCCGCCATGCAACAAGACCATGAGCCTGCATAGCAGCTGTACAAAAAGACAAGGATCGATGACAGCTCGCACATCCACCATGCAACCTAGGTTCAGTGCTGAGCATGCACATAAGTGGCAACATGATGAGATTGAAAGCCTAAAGAAAAAGGGTAATGTGAAGATTCTAGCTACTGAATTTGTACTTGCACCTGCTAAGGGGGTGTTAGGCTGCTTCTTCTCTGCTGAATGACACATATTTTGAAAAGAATCGACCCGTATGCATACCCAGCTTAGGTCCAAATATCCTCAGGCCATTAGAATTGCCTCTCGAGTGAATCATCTTTCATTCTGCGTTTCAAGATGCAGATGGAATAAAGAATTATTTTGAGCTACATAGTGGCTAAATAAAACTATTAAGGTTATAACTCATATTTGCCCTCTATATTTTCATTAAGTCTAGCAAAGGACGATTCCTCTAGGACCGTGGTTGGTATTGGTCTAGGAACCATAGTTTCAAGGGTCGTGCAAATGCCTTGACAAGAGCTAATTACCTTGGGTTTCCATATTGTTACCTTTGGCTGAATAACATATGTTGGCAATTTGGAAGAGTTGCATAAATCTGTTACTATGGCAATCTCTGAAAATAATAGTGGTAGCAGTAGTACTATCTGGGAACAACATGTTCATTTGTGGGTGTGATGAAAGGAGACCACGTTGACATTATAGCCGACAATCAAGGCAGCAAAATGACTCCTTCATTGATCTCATTCAGTGGCAATGCCTCTGAACGATTTGTTGGCAAGGCTACGAAGAAGCAAACTGCCCTCAACCCTGAGGCCATTTCCTGCGATGTTGAACGCCTCACTAGCTAAAGGTTCGATGTTGAAGTTCATAGAGAACTGTTGTGTAAAAGGATGGAAAATAGCCGTGACAATGGTATTGAGAGCATTACGCTTGCATGGGTCCAGTCATCATTTGCATGCAGATGAATCATCATAGCCCTTCTCTGCCTCCCTCCTAGTTTGGCAACTGCACTACCACAGCCAGGGAGCCCGAATTATGACGATCGATTTGATTCAGCACCAACTTGCTCCCATTTTCAGTCTCGATTCCAACTAATCTAATGACTTCTACCGATGACCAATGCTCTCAAGCTAAGTCTCTCTTCAACCTCGACAAGCAAAATCCCCCAAGCTGCGTCTTAGCGAGCTGTATGTTGATCCTGCATGAGCTTCTCTTTGACATCGACCTGCCTCTGGATATGAATAAGGTAATGGACTTGTGCAGTAATCATGCAGGAATCGGGCTCCATGATGGATTCGAAGACAAACTCACACATGCATACTGCCAACAGCAAAGCTCACACCCTCGGGCCATGTATTGACGATTCGACATCGAACTCACGCATGTAAGTCATCAATAACAACAGCAACATCATTTCGAACTTGATTCTAGACGTTCGCATGGTGCTGAGTTCACATGCAGTGGCCATGCAATAAGTTTGAGCTGGCAAGCATCCAAGATTGCACTAGGCTAGAGTGTATTCAAGATAGCCTCACACTCTTGTTCAGCTAACATGAAGAAATTGTGCCAGTCTACACTAGAGCTGGTTGGAGGAAGAGCAGTGACTTATCTCCAACTTGGTCTACTGCTAAATGTCTTTGCCAGAGTCTCCACTTGAAGAAAAATCTCCATAAAGCTGCCTGTCATAGTAAAAACTTTGGTCCTGAATGGAATGGGCCGACATCTAGCATCTTACAATAGTGTGTTAATTGTTGGAGTTAACCTTGTGTAGCACCATCAGAGCCATTCCCCAAATTAGCTGCTGTCATCCATATTTCCCAGCCATAACACCGACTTGCAGACCTAGTTGAGCTAGCAGTGGCAAATGGCATTTTATTCAGGTTAGGGCTACAACAAGATGTTTCTATGTAGTTTGAAGCTCATTTTTAAGTACAAAGCTGGAACTATTTGAGGAAAAGAAGTTCCATTCGCAGTGATTTTTAAAGAAAGGACGTCATTCTTTGCTACTGGAACAAGAATAAAGTCCTAAGCTTGAACTTGAGTTCACATATTCATGCAGTGAGATGAACTCAACCATGAGCCCACAGCCATGCAATCACTAGGATGACTAGCTTGCATACCCATGCGATGAGGTTACGTTCGGTCAGTAACTCGTAGCATCTTTTGTTCTACCACTTAGGTCATATAGACTCTAATGATTTCAATTATTCTAGCAAACTAAATTGAGGAGTTGTCACAGTAGCAGCTCATCAAGCACAGTTTGAAGAGCTTATGCTATAACAATGCGGAGACTGAGTTCAATGATAACCTCACAGTATTATGCAGCGAGACCTAGTCCAAGCTCACACACAGTAATCGATAATGGTTGTATGACACTCAAAAAGGCAGTTGCGATCTGAAGGTAGCCTCAAACTCGTCTGACTCCCCTAGAGCGTCTTAATTCATTGGAGAACTCATAGCTCGTAACAGCCTAGTTTGAAGAACGGGATCATGCATGACTATACAACTATTTGGTCCTAAAATGAGCTCTCGCATTGGCCACGCGGTGACTCAGATTGATGACGAGCTCATGCAGCCATGCAATGAGACTGAGCTTGATGAGGAACTTGCATGTTTAGGGTATCAATGGAGCTCGCACTTGAGAGCCATGCATAGATGATTAGACAACAAGCTCGCTCATGCATGTTATCGGCCGCACCAATAACACCTCCTACATTGTTGCCTACTTTCAGTCACATGGCTTTCGCTGGCTGAGCATTCTTCAGCCCCCAGCAGCTTAAGTGGATCATGAGCTCATAGCAGCTATGAAATGAAACTAGATTTGATGTGAACTAGCAACAGCACATAGTGTTGAGCTCGTACATGCGAGCTACCAGCAATGGTTCACACTCAGCCCATGTAGTGACTGGGCTCAATGAACTCGCAGAGGTAAGCTATCAACTACAGAATTCATTGACTTGCATAGGCTACCAACCATGACACTTAGGAAAGGTCACCTATAGAATGCTCATCCAATCCTTTCCAGCCATCGGGTCGGTTCAGGAATCAAGTTGTGTTCCAAAAACCTGCTTCCACCACTCCAACTATAGCACTACGATAAAGAGCAACAGTTGCTATGAATTGAGTCCAAACACCACCACAAGCAGTAACTGTGTTGTTAAGATTGAGCAATTTATCTTTGAGGCTAGGTTCCAAGGTAACCAAAAAGGAGTTTTTGCCATCAGGTACCCTACCCATTGGAGCTTGCACCTTCGGCCTTCACGAGCTCAAAACGAAAAAGCTCTTAATGTTGTGATAATTCTTGGCCTATTGTTTTGGAATAGATGATGTAGAGGTTGTGCCGAAAGCAACAAATGTTAGTAGTGTATATGATAATAATCTAAGGAAGAATCCACATGCACGTCTTCTTATACATTGTTGTATCAGGATATGACATCTTAAAAGTCACTGGAGTCTACAATGCAATTATGAAGCCAAGGATGCCTTTGGCTACATGCACTACTTTGTGAATTGAAGTCCACAGTATAGTTCAAGACAGCTATAGTTCAAGATAGCTATGAATCATAGTGAAATGAAGTGCATCCCAAACAATCTCGAACTTGCACCTTTAATCTCTACAAGCTCAATACCAAAACAAAACGAAGCTCATATCAAAATTATGGTAATTGCTTGCTGCAACAACACTATGGCTCATATCTGAACAAACTAAGATATCATTTCTTATCTATTTGAATGAGTTGGATATAGTTTCCTGTCT
Source organism: Saraca asoca (assembly GCA_026873985.1). Classification (NCBI taxonomy): domain Eukaryota; kingdom Viridiplantae; phylum Streptophyta; class Magnoliopsida; order Fabales; family Fabaceae; genus Saraca; species Saraca asoca. The sequence goes on along the minus strand of JANHAO010027349.1, from coordinate 3,196 downwards.
TTACATTAGATGCTCATTTACTACTAGTTTTTACTCTCTTTTGCAGGGCTAAAGCTGCATCCCTTCTCAATAGAATATTATATCATAAGCGAGCTTTCGCCCATCTAATCTAGAAGAAACATTTAGCCTAATTAGGCCATGGCATGACTTATCAAAAATGCCCACCAGATACAAGCTTTCTAACTCAAGGAAAATATACATTATCATGATTGGCTAATTGAAGGTACATTGATGCAACTCACTAAGCACTCAATTTATGCTAACCAAGGGGCTTAAATTCGTTACCTACCTAAGAATGAGATTGCTGGCCAAAGGCACAGCTCATATACGATCTATTACTCGTAGCCCACATGTGATCTATTACTTACAGCTTTCACGCAAAATGATAACTCATAGCTCTTGTGTGATCTATTCCTCTTTACAGCTTGGACACACCCAGTGTTATGCACTAAACCTATAGAACTCATATCAATCTCTAGCTCGGGCACACTTGGTGCTATGCACTAAGCCTCACGAACTCATCTCATCTTCAGATCGGGTGCACCTAATTGCCTTCTCATCAGGCTTCAAGAGCACACCTAATTGCTTACTGACAACTTGGGCTCGCAGCTCTCATGCGACCTACTACTCGCAACTCACTTGTGACCTACTGCTCGTAGCTCTCATATGACCTACTGCTCACAACTCTCACATGACCTTTTGCTCCTAACACACATGTTAGCTCGCTTCAATAGTGCACCTAATTGCTTACCAATAGCTTGCTTCAATAGCGCACATAATCACTTACCGATAGCTCACTTTAGTAGTGCACCAAACCACTTTCACATCTCCCAATGGCTCCAGCGCATCTTATTATTCATAACACTCCTCACTTGACCATATCTCGGGTGCATTTAATTGCTTATGAAATTGTTTGAATTAAAGCATGACCTAAGTATCGTCAAACTCACCCTGCTATTAGCTTATGACTTTTATACGAGCATACAACTTGCTACTAGGCAAATCATATTGGTACTCAAATTTGTCCATAGGCAAAGTAGATTGATTTGATTAATTGAGCATTCAGCTCCACACTCAGTTATGCATAATATACAGAAGTTAATTTATGAAAAGATTTGCTTATCATCTAGTACAATGCTCAGTGGTTAGTTATACATTCGAAACATCAGAAAAAGGGAATTTCCATTATAGACCTCTTTCAACAAGGTAAATTTACATAAAGATTCAAAAGATAAGACTTAGAATTGCATAAGTCTAAAAAACACTGTAAGATACAAATGAAGACTTTTGACATCAAGTTTTAGCTCCCAATCTGCAAAGCGTACTAAGAGTTAGGGGGCTAGTTTTATGGGTATTTTTGGCACTACGTGAAATGTGAAATGGGCTGGCAAAAGACTAACAGATAAGTCAAACAAGAAGGGTCTAAATTATTCAGGTCATTGATAGCCTCACATGTAAGCTCCCAGCTCGCTATAGTTAGCTCCCAACTCACTACAGCTACCTCAGCAAGCTCCCAGCTACCACAGCTAGCTCCCAGCTTTACATGAGAGCTCAAACATTTCCCCAGCTAATATCAACTTGTGGGACCAACTTACAAGTATTAACTTGCGAGGCCCACCAACAAAAAGTAATCTGCAAAGGCTAGTCTACAATCTACAAAAGCCAACTTGTAGGAGGCTAAATAGTCAAATATATTTATTATTGATGCAACTTTTTTACGACTTATAAAATTACATTTGTACCCCTCCATGCCTTTATAAATGCGGGGCTGGAACCATTCTGAGGAGATACGTGAGACTAGCAGAAACTCTGCTGGAAACCATAATCAGACCTCTATAAAGAAATACACTTCAGCTTAATAAAATACCTCCATGGATGTTAGGACCAGTGCCATCTGAATTTGGCCGAATCATGTTAAATCTTTATGCATCATCTTCTTCTTCTCGCTATCCCCTAGCCAACCAATGCCATACAACCACTCTGACGATTGGGAAATAGCTTGGGTCCTAAAAGAACCCCCTCCGTTTGCTGGATTTGGGTTTGACTAAAATCCACTATCAACATTTTGGCACGCCTAATGGGACCTCATCTACATCCTGGTTAAGTTTCACTATGATGGCTAATCTGAATGAAGCCAATGAGCTAACTTTCTTTCTGGTTCAGTTTGTAGCTGACCAGTAATTCCTTTTGCCATGTCAACGGTCCCCTGCTGCTAAAAACCACCTTATGTAGTAGAATCCTGGTGGAGCTCACTGCTACAGTTGAAATCAGCATGCTTTCCCAAAGCTCTGCCATTAGATGAGCAATTTGCACTTTAATAGCAAATGACCAAACTAGTCACTTTGTTTTGCTTGAAGCTCACTATACACAAACTTCTATTCCTCTTGTTAGATCGAAACTGGTATAGGTTGAAGCTGTTACTCCTCTAGCCATTAAAAAAAAAATTTCTATCATAGTTAAGAATTTTGTGGTGTTGTCCTGCAACTAGGCTGGTTTGCAAAGTGTTGCTGGAAACTGGATTATGGGTCTTGTTTTCATTAGAGAAAACACATGAACTAGCATACCATCAAACTCCTCAATCGACCTCTCCTCCTTTCCAGCGAATCACTCAACATCAGATTTCTTTTATTTATTACTCAGATTGGCTACCTCCATTCCACCAGCTACCATCATCCATATCTTCTAGCCATAACAGTAGCTTTTGAAAACTAACAACAATAGTGTGAAGTCGAGCTCGCTACATCTAGCAACTCAATCCAATGATAAGCTCGTTGACCACACAATGAAATCGGACCTAATGACGAGTTCACATTACCTCGCAGTGAGACTTAGATTCATGGCGAGCTCACGCATCATCTATCGAGTGGTGAAAGTGATATAGGTTACCGACAGTAGCAACATGGCATTGAGGTCGCGCATGCAAATTGTCAACTGTGAAGTTCGCACTCTCAGACCATGCATTAATGATTTGATGATGAGCTCGCACATGCAAGTTAGCAGCAGTGCAACAGCTCACACAATAATGAGCTTGGCCATGTAGCAACTTGATGTGTTATTTTCTGCAAGTGCACGACATAGTTGAGGTAGAATCCGGGGAATACGGGTCGAGTTCCATAGGGATCTTGTTATCAATTACCAGATGTTTGCAATGTAAGATGCCTAAATCAAATAAGAATAGCAAATATAATAAAGAGAT
>JANHAO010027348.1:0-10890 GCA_026873985.1 Saraca asoca | reverse complement strand
GGTTAAGAACAAAGCCAGAGTCGAGGGTTCTATATGTGAAGCATATTTAGTGGAAGAAACATCTACGTTTGCTTCATACTACTATTCATCGAATATATCTACAAGAATGACTAGGTTGCCACGTAATGATGTACGTGAAGGTTGTTCATATCAAACACCAGTGTCGATCTTTAATTATCCAGGATATGGTAGTGAAAAATTTCGTACTATTTTTCTTGATGATCGTGACATGAGAGCTACTATATTATACATTCTTAATAACTACAAAGAAGTTGAGCCTTTCTTATAGTAAGTTCACATCAATTCTTCACATAATGATAATCTACTTGGAGGTTTACTTACAAGAAATTTCTCAATAATATTTTGTAGGATATATGCTAATTTATTAAGGGAGCTTGTTCCTGACATATTAGATTCTCAAATTGAGTCTGAAATTTCTTCCAATTTTCCTATTTGATTCAAAAAATAAGATTGATTGATCCTAAACTGATGCATGAATTTTACAGAATACCCTTGGCCTGGCTTTTTTGATAGTTACAAATGCTCTACTTGAATCTGTTTGATCTGACATTATAGTATTCAGCAAGAATATTATATAATAAACACTAGATTGAAACTGCGCAGGTCTCTCACGTGCCTGCGTGCATGCAGAGTTTATATAAAGTATGGCTATATGCCGATTTCAAATTAGATGAAAAAATGGAAAAGGAAGAGCTAATTGTGGAATATAAAAAGCTTTGACGGATTCATTCGTCCATGCAAAACTATATATATATATATATATATATATATATATATTATCTTGATGCTGAAGCAATGCGTGGTCAGCAGTGGCCAAACAGCACAGCAAACAGAGTATCACGTGACCTGCACATGATTCTCATGAATGATTGCACATGAGACCATCTTGCAAGATAGTACAAGTACATAATATATATATATATATATATATATATGAATATGTGTATGTGTGTGTTTGCGCGTGCCACGGGTCTGATATATATTTTTAAGAGCAATGCATGGACTACGGATGTGCAGTTCATCTTCACAAGATGGAAAATATGGAAGGCAATTGATATAATGCACTGTAATATGAAAGCACTTAACTAAAAAAAGAGAAATGCAGTTTATGGCAATATGAATAGAAATATTATTAATTTTTTCTCGAATTTTTAACCTTTTAATTTATTTATTTCTGTGGAAGATAATTAAAAAAGTTGGTATCCCTTGGACAAATTTTATAGGACATGATATAATTTCTTTTCAATTTTTGTGTGTGTGAAAACTTCCATTAAAATGATAGAATATAATTTTTCATACCGTAAATTTCTCATCAAACATACTATTGAATTTAAAATATCAATTATATAAATTATATTTATAAAATTTTATACTAATCCAACTTTATTTGATATTTTATTTATAATTTTAAAATTGAAGTCATATATGTTATTTTAAAATAAGAAAAAGTTGATTATTTAGTTGCATATCTAGTGTTCTTTATTTTTAATTCAATAATTGAGTTTAAGTGTAAATTATACAGTATGAGTAGACCCCACCCCTCATGCCATACAGTAAGTAAGGGATATTTGTAAAGAAATTGTACGGGGGTTAAGCTAGCTAGGGGGTCCCTGAAGATTTGCCTCCAATTTGGAATCACCACCACGTGAACACACACACACACACACATATATATATATATATATATATATATATATATTAGGTGTTAGATATTGAAAATTAAGTGGTGATATATCTACATTATATGAGATTAACCTCCATTTATGTTGATTGAAAATATCACGGATAGAAATAATTTTATTTACTTATATATGTAATAAATTGCTATGCATGTATCGTATGAATTAATAAATTATTGTGCATGTATATAGTTGTCATTCACGCACCGAATTATATGTATATAGTTATCATTCAGCACCAAATATAACTCATATAATAAATTGTGTGATTTGTATTAAGGTTACTTTCCAGATTCGAGTGATCACAATCAAGAAATGTATCAAATTAGTCCATGATTACATAAGTACCAAAGCGATTTCGGGTATCTCGGTGATGGATCGAGAGTCTTTATATTGTAGTGTTTAGGTCTTTAATGCCAGTTAATTCATATAGAGAGAATTACCATCATTCTAAAAGAAAATGAAACATTGAAAGCTCTCAAACAATCCTAAACGTGGTGTATGAAGCAGTTTCATTTTTTAATCCCCGACGTCAATGATCGAAGGTAATTCATTCTATCTCACTTCTATTTTAGTTTGTGTGTATGTTCATTAGTACTTAAGTATTACTAACATACGATATCAGAGCATAACTTGACGTAATAATTTTTTGAAAATTTTCTTTGAAAATACTCGTTAATGTTGAAAAATTGGTTTTACATGGAAACTTCATTTTCTTTGAGTTTTAAGTTTAGAAATCATTAGGTTATTGATTTTTAAGCATTATGATATTACAAAGTTGGAGTGTGGCCAGAGTTTTTGAAATTGAGTTTTTCCTATAAAAACAGTTGAATAAACGTATAAATTAGATTGATGATTTTTTGGATTTTTTGAAATTTTTGTCGATAGAAATCATTAAGTTTAAAGATTTCTATCATTTCTGTAATTAAGATAGAGAAATCAGACGTCAAAAATCATTTAAATCAGTCGAGTTCTGGTTCAGATCATGAGGATCTGAACAGGGGTTAATGATTACCTCCATGACGTATCATTTATTTGGTTAATGTTGATGGTAAAATTTGATTCTGTAGATCAAAATCTTAGTCAATAGAAATGGTTCTTGAAACCCCCAGGCTGCAGGCTGATAATACAAGTCTAAACTGAGGAAAAAGAGAAAAGAAGGAAGAGTAATGAACACCAGAGCTTTTAACATGGTTCGGCTAAAGCCAATCGGCTCCTACATCCATGGTGGTTTGTATTTTGCCTTAAGGTTGCGGTTTCCCCTTTGAAATTCAGCAGGGTTATAGTATACGAGCTCTCTTTGTATTTCTGTAAAGTTTTTGCATGTGTTGTTCTCTCCTCCCTCCTATAATGATCTCTTATTTACAGAGGCTGGGAGGTTAGAATTGTAATTACATAATTTGTATTTCTGTTACATCAAAGTAAATGTATAAGACAACCTAGACTAATGAAAAATGGCTTATGTAGGTTACTTTTTACATGTGGGTCCCCTTTATGAGCTGTTGTCTATAGAAAAGGCTTTGCAGGTTGCCTGCGAGTGGATGTGTCCCTGATTTAACCTTAACAGGCTTCGAGTTGGAAGAGGTACTATGTCTAGCAAGCTGATGCTCTTGTCCTGAGGCCATCGTTGTCCTTTGGCTAGAGAAGTCAAGTTCGTGCCTAGTGATGCGAGCCCCGTATTGAGTGTATCATTGGTTATGCGAGTTGAGATTCCAGGCTACCCTGGGCTTACCTTGGCCTTATTCTTTGTCTCGAGCTTGTAGCTCGTGAACTGGCGAGCTGGTGTCTCTACCAAGCGACCTCAGCGTTTCGAGTGGTCTGGGCCCTCTCTGGCTGGACTCATCTTCTATTGGGTTTTTGCTGACCTATTTGTATGATATTGAAAAATCCCTACAACATTAGCCCCCAACTCTCAATTCGCTTTGCGGACTAGGAGTTGCAGCTGCTTGATGAAAATTGAAGACAATGATATGCGACGTCGTCATTCAAATTCTTACTTCATCGTTTTGCTAGTCCATGCCATCATTTCAACATCTAATGTGCACACTTTCCCATGACTATTAATACGGCAATAACGGAGCCTGGGAATTTTTTGGACCGTTGGATTGTGGGCAATTAATTAGTCTTTGAATTAAATGGCTAGGAGACTAGAGCTATATCAGATGAGAAAGTCCCATTTTCTTCTTATTTCTGATGCTTTGGGTTTTCAAATTCTCAAGTAACAGTCTCTGATTTCATCCTTCTGCTTCATTAATCCCGTCATTACTGTTACGGCCAATCGACTGTCTCACTCAGAGTCTATTTTGCTTCCATCTATTCTGGAATCTGATTCACCCTTTTGATATGGTAAGCCTTTTGAGGACTTTCATTTTAAGAATGTTTTATTTTACTACTTTTTGGTATTGCGCTATCTGGCTCAATGGTGAATGCCTGCATGCTATTAGGAATCTTGCTAGTTTGGGGGCTGTCGATTGTTAGGGTTTAGCTTGTTATTCCTAGAGTTTAGTGATTTGATAAGCTTTATTGGGTAGGTTCCCTCTTGAGTTTCCAATATTTTAGGTCTGGAATGGTGGCCTATGGTGTGTGGTTTGTTGTATAGGACAACTCTAGTAAGAGCAGTTGTTTCAGGGATGGTTTGCCTTTTATGACCTGACCACTTTCTTTTTTCATTTTCTTGATGTAGATGGTAGCTCATAAATGCCAAGGCCACCAAGTAGGGAGTAATGACGAACCTGGTCCCCCGATCCGAGATGAGGAATTGGTGTTTATCTTGGTCGAAGCAACCTCTAGAAGCGGCGAGATCGCTAGACAATCCGTTTTTTGATCTAATCCCGATGAAAGACAACAGCTCGCTGGGAGCCCTTCGGATCATTCGCTTTTTAAATGTTACCCTTCAACTATTGAGCTAGATGAGCTTCGAAACATAGTCGAGGGCTACCATTTTCCCAAAGGTCATTGCCTTATGGCACCATGTCCTGACGACCATGCAGCCCATCCTCCTTGAGGGTTTATTATTGTTAGTACTCATCATCTAGATGCCGAGTTCAGATTTCTAGTTCATCCATACATCATTGATTTATTGAATAAATTGAAGCTTTTCCCCTTCTAGTTGACCTTGAACTCCTATTACTAATTCACTTCCTTGGCTCTCATATATTTAAGAAATAATCTCTTGCCGCCATCCATGAGAGTTTTGTGCCACTTTTACAGTATTAGGAGTATGTGTTATTCGGATGGGATCTAGTACCTTTCAACTCGGTGTTCCAAGTTCAATAGAATTCTGCCTCGAGGGGACGTTAAGGATAAATTAAACGTGGGGAGTTATAAGACTCACTGGTTTTATGTTTCATGCCGGTCTTTGTGTCCCCCCCACAACTTTGGTTTTGTATTAACCCCAGGTAAGCAAGCTAAAGTTATGTGAGCTATTATTAGTTCAAATCATTGCTCCTGACGTCTTATTTTACTATTTGCAGTCGAGGCTGGCAAGGTGAAACCAAAGATTGAAGTTAAAGAGGCTGAAGTATTACACTAGTTTCTTGCTTTTGGCAACTTGAAAAATAATCTAAAGTTTGACAATGACCTCCTTTGATCCTACAAGCTTATTCCATCACTAAGCATTGAGCTCACTAGAGAGATTGGAGCTCGTCAAGTCAGGGAAATTGGCCCAACTTGTTTCAAAGATTACCAAAGCATGGTGAAGCTCATTCTCTAGGATCCACCTTCTGATAAATTTGAAGAGCTCGAGATCCTTACGACCTCACCAGGCCCTATCACAGCGGCAACTTCTATTACTTCAAATCAATCCCCTGTGCTAACTATAACATCCTTTCAGGAGTTAACTCCCTCTTTGCATCCCGAGGTGGCTGTGGTGGTCAAGGCTGTGGTCACACTTGAGCCTCTTACCAAGAAACAAAAAGTGAACATCGAAAAAAAGGTTGCCTCCTCTTCAAAGTGATCAACTCGTAATGTTGCAACTGAGGAGCATCGTCTAAGCTTTGATGCAAGTACGCAAGGGTATTTCAATTTTGTTTAGGGGAATGTTGAGGAGGTTTTGGGATCTTGCACCAGCCCTTGAGTATTGGAAATAATCAAGATCTCAAATGGAGGGCTTACACGATACACCACTCATCAAGGCTTATTGGTAAGTGGTATCCTTCCATTCTGATTGTTTTGCTTCTTCATGATCTGACTTAATTCATTTAATTTTTCAGAGTTTGCTGGGAATCATGAAGATGGGGGAAACACTCCAAGCGTCAGAGGAGAAGAATGCTAGACTCGTGGAAGATTTGGCTACTACGATGGCAAAGACCTTGGAGTTAGAAAACAGGGTGCAGAATGCTGAAGTTACCCAAAGGGAAGCTAAAGAGGCCAAGCTCGCAAGGTGGCAAATCGTGACGCTATCACATTTGAGTTTAATAAAGCCATTGAGGAGCTGTCCAGAGTAAAGAGTGCTTTAGATGTGGTAATCCATGGCCATGATTCAACAATGCGATGATTCAAAATCGCAGCATGTCAGGTAGACTGTGAGGGTAGAGTTTGAGGCAACCAGGAGAAAGGTCTCTCTAAAATAAGAGGAGGTTAATCGGGTTAACACTGAAATTACTGACCAAGTTGCAAGGGTGGCAAAGAAAGTGGAATCAAAGACGTGCTCTTTTTTCCTGTATACTTTATGGAAGCGGCACCCAAACATGGATCTTTCCTTTTTTGGGGAGGACGCCTTAAGGGAAGTAAAAAACTTTGAAAAGAAAGCTATAAAAGCTGCAAGGATCGCTTCTTCTAGCAAAGGTGTGAGATCTACAAGTGGGAGCCCCCTATAGAGGGGCCTGTTCAGAAAGAGAGTGATCGACAGGTGGTGGAAGCTCTTAATAACCAAACAAGAGACGGCCTATTTGCTATGCAAGATGACCCTGCCTTAGCTCTCAAAAATTAGACCTCTTAGGATAAAATTTTGCAACTTTAAACTTCATCTTTAAGTTTTGTATCTGATCATGAACTTCTAATTCGGATGCCTATGCACAGTTGGGATCTTGTTGGGGGTGCTGAAGTTACTGTCCTGAAGACTTCACCATATATTCTTGCAAGTGACCTCTCCTGATGAGGTCTTTTATAGTATCCTTGAGTGTCCAGCACTTCAAAGTATTATGTCCGATCCCGTTATGGTAGGCATAGAACTTACTTCTGTTGCCTTTGTACGTATTAGGAGTTGTAATGGGTGGAGGCTTCCCGAAGCTCTCCTTATCCTTTTCAGCTACAAAAATCTTATCCTAAATGTCTAAGAGGACGTTATAAGTTTCATAGTGACCTTGATGTTAAGGTCGCTCACTTTTGGACTTTTTTGCAGGTTGGTAATTGGAGCTGTCCTAGACGTTTTCATCTTTGTCCCTCTGACCAAAGCTACTGGTCTTGCCCTCGTTGTTATGTCTGGTCGTCTTTGAACTAAAGGTCTCTTCCCACTTAATTTCTTTGGCGGTTCACTGATAAAATTCAGCCAAGTCCCTCACTGGGGACTTGTATATATCTTTATATAACTTCCCATCCTTACGGAGCTCAGTTAAGATAGTTGTGAGGATACTCTCGTCTGACAGGTTTGCCATCTTTTAGAGATTCATCCTCTCATTGGAAGACCATTGCAAGGTGACAAGGTGGTACGAGCTGCCTTTTCAATGCCTTGTATTGGCTAAGGAATTTTATTTGGCGCTCTTCCCAACTGCAAATGCTATGAGTTAAAAGATTACTGAGCCATGCTCGAGGTATTCTCTCAAGGGTGGCTAGGAAAATGCAACATTTAACCAATGGGCTAGTTGTTTGAAGATTTAGCTAGATGTTGAATGCGTCTAAGTGGTCGTATAGGTAGTTGTCTCTATCATATAACGGGATCATGGGAGCCTTGAATCTGTGGGGAAGAGGCTCTGTTTGGATCTCTTTGGCAAAAGGGGTCCTTTCTTCATGGCAGTCCTACTGGTCCTGAATCGCAGGTTGCTCCTCGAGTCGTTGCACCCTACGAAGCAACTTTTCGATCGCAGGATCCTATGTATTGGGCCGATGGCTAAAGGATCGATGGCTCTTTGAATCCTTTTGGCTATGGAAATGATGATAATAATCAGAGACTTTGCGCAGGATTCGACTCGAGTTTCCTCCTCAGTGCGACTTCTCATATCATTGTTTGCCTTCATTATTGCTCTTGTGAGCCCAATGGGCCTCCGATCTCAATCACGAATTGTATAAGTGAACGGGTCCAGTTTATTGGTGTTCCCCTCTGAAAGGTCTTTCCAGTTGTGCTCTTGGTTGCTGGAGCCCTTCTCTGGGCACTGTAGCCTCAACTGGTGCTTGCACACCTTGGGTCTGTGCATGAGCCAATGCCTTAACTACATCAGCTAGTTCCTTTATTGTATTTTCAAGCATTCCCTGACACTGTTGCCATCCTTGAACTTTGTCAACCTTAGGAACAATAGGCTAGTGATGAGTTTGTGATATTATGTCAATGACAGGATCTATTGCTGGTGGGTGAGGTGCCCGTGACAGGGAGGGTAAAGGCCCCCAATGATGATCTATGCTATTCCACATAACCTTTAAGTTAGTGAGTAGTAGCACTAGTGCTCCTGGTGACTCTTCCTCTTGCCATGCCAATTATGTAGCAAATGAGAGAAGAAATGCAGTGGGGGCCCTTCTTTTAGTGCCAAAATATTGATGATAAAATTTGGTTCTGTGGATCCAAATCTTAGTCAACATAAACAATTCTTGGAACCCCCAAGCTATAGGCTAATTAATAATGCAAGTCTAAACTGAGGAAAAAGAGAAAAAGAGGAAGATTGATGAACACTAGAGCTTTTAACATGATTCGGCTAAAACCAATCGGCCCCTACATCCACGGTGGTTTGTATTTTGCCTTAAGGCTGCGGTTTCCCCTTTGAAATTCAGTAAGGTTATAACACACAAGCTCTCTTTATATTTCTGTATAGTTTCTACATGTGTTGTTCTCTCCTCCCTCCTACAATGATATTTTATTTATAGAGGCTGAGAAGTTACAATTGTAATTACATAATTTTTATTTCTATTACATCAAAGTAAATGTACAAGATAACTTAGACTATTGAAAAATAGCTTTTGCAGGTTACTTTTTGCACGTGGGCCCCCTGTGAGCTGCTGTCTATAGAAAAGGCTTTACATGTTGTCTACGAATGAATGGGTCCCTCATTTAACCTCAACGGGCTTCGAGTTGGGAGAGGTACTATGTCCAGTGAGCTTATGCTCTCATCTTAGGGCCATCGTTGTCCTTTGGCCAGCAAAGTCAAGCCGCCGCCTAGTGATGCGAGCCTATATTGAATGTATCATTGGCTATGTGAGTTGAGATTCCAAGCTATCCTGGGCTTGCCTTGGTCTCATTCTTTGTCTCGAGCTCATAACTCGTGAACTAGCGAGTTAGGGTCTCTATCGAGCAACCTCAGTGTTTCAAGTGGTCTAGGCCCTCTCTGACTGGACTCATCTTCTATTGGACTTTTGTTAACCCATTTATATGATACCAGAGAACACTTATAATGATTTAGTTCAAATGACATCTCGTTGGAGATATAGATAAGGGTTGCCATTTAAAGAATCAATACGGTACCATTTTTGTTAAATATAGAAATGACTTGTCGTTTCATCAGAAACCAATTGTAGTTGTTGGGTATTTTTGGAAAAAAATTTCATGAAGTTTATTTTTATGAATAGTTCCATAATTTGGTATTTTTATTAAAAAAATAAATAAAATTTTGATTTTTGCTATAATATTCATAAATTTTTGTTTTGTTATGAATATTGTAATTTCGTAGGAAAATTAATTTAAAAAAAATTATGTGCTTTAATTATTTATTTTGTATGTATAATTTTTAGATACATTATGCATAATTTGATTAAATTAATTTTAGTACATAATATGTAATTTTGTTCATATTTGTTAAATTATTTTTATTTTTGTAATTTTATGCATGAATAATTTATATTAAGTTATTTAAATGTCTAGTGATTAGTATAATTTTAATTAATTAGAGTTTAGCCACAACACCTTTAATTATGAAAAATTATACACTGATTTGTCTAGGATCATATATATTTTAAAGACATTTATTGTAATTAATTATATTTGATATAATAAATTTTATCTCATAAATTTTTTTATTATATTAGTATAATTAAATAGGATAAAATAACAAATTATATTTCTTAATTTACCCACAGGGATTAAGAAAAAGAACATAATTTAATAATTTTATCATATAGCTAAATAAATCTAATTGAATTAGGACTTTAGCCCACATGCAAGTTTCATATCACTAGATTTATTATTTTTATGTATGATTTACATTAGTAACACATAATTTATTTCTCTAGTATCAAAATTTAGTTTGTAAGCATATATTTATTTTATACAGCTAAACAATCTATGAATTTTTCTGATATGAAATGTAACATTCCTAAACTTAAGCGTAACAACTACAAAGTTTGGAAGGAATGAGTTCTCCTTCATTTAGGATGGATGGATGGATATTGATTATGCTATAAGGAAAGATGAACTCGTTATTAATGCAACCAGCACTCAAGCTGATAGGGCTCTTTATGAACAGTGGGAACGATCTAATCGTTTTAGTGTCATGTTCATAAAAACTAATATTTTTGCTAGTATTCGTGGTTCTATCGAACAATATAACAATGTAAAGGATCTGTTAAAGACAATCGAAGAGCAATTTGCTATTTCAGACAAAGTGTTTGTCAGTATCTTAATCATAAAGTTTTCATCCTTAAGGCTCAATACAGTGAGGGGTGTGTGTGAGTACATTATACAGATGAAGGACATTATGGCTCAGCTTAGGGCACTTGAGGTTGAAATGTTTAAGTCTTTCCTAGTGCATTATATTTTGAGCACTCTACCACAGTAGTATGGATCTTTTAAGATCTTTTATAACACACATAAAGATAAATAGTATATTAATAAACTTATGACTATGTGTGCTCAAGAGGAGAATAGGCTGATTATGGAACTGGGGGAGAGTGCATTGCTGGTTACTCAAGATAAGAACTAGAACCAAAGAAAGAATCAGAATCAGAATTAAGTCAATAAGAAAGGGAAAGGTAAAATACCACCCTAAGGTGGCATCAAGAAGGAGTCCAAGTGTTTCTTCTATAAAAAGAAGGGGCACATGAAGAAAAATTA